>BMAO01016597.1:0-17688 GCA_019973975.1 Trichonephila clavata
TAAAAATTTAAGCTCAACTGATTCGACTTCTGCGTTCTAACTTTGAATTAAGTTCATTAAGCTAAATACAGCTTTTAGTTTGGACCTATTTTTGAATCTGGGTATGTTCTTGGAAACCCACAATCTTTGGGAACTTGATCTTTGAACACAATTCAAAGTGGAAGTAATATTTAGAGCGTTTTATGAATTTCCTGTTTATTAGTGTAACCAACAAACATCGAACGAAGGAAAATTAGTTTTTATTTCAAAATTTGTGTAAGAAAAGCTCCTAGAGATTAGACACGGACTTCTGAAATAGTTTTATACCCTATTCATAAACTATAAACAACCGGAGGGGATTGTATGCCCTAAAAAAGTAATCTCAGCGAGAATATTATTTTATTTTATTAAAATTACAAAAATTAGAAAATATCAAAAATGTGAAATGGACGGCATGTTTTTTTCCCTTTACTCTACTAAAGCTGCTCTTGGTCTTCAAAACGCTTAAAATTTCTTCGTTATTTTTTGATACCAATGAATATTTTGCATAACTACTCCAAGGATGCACGTGAAAGTCACAGGCATTGATGTCCTGCACTAATTATTTCGAAAAATTTTACAATTTTACAAGTTATAAAAAAAAGAACAAAATAAGAATTCATATATTTCTCCGATTACCCTGACGACTCATGCTTTCGAAAAGGACCCCTGGTAAAAAAACAATAATTCTCGATTTTTAAAATGAAAATAATGATTTTTTTCACATATTAATATACTAGCCGTACCCCCCCCCCCCGCTTTGCTAGGTATATATATATATACAAAATAATTCACAGTAATATAATCCTTTAAATAACTTTTAACTACCAATGGTCCATCCCTTCAGGACCAACGTTTTAGTAATAAGTTAACCCGCCGCCTAACGAGAGTATTTTAAACTACACCTATCCACCCACTCAGATCATGTGATTTGAGAAGCCTTTAAATACCGAGACTCCTGGAGACCGTTCTCTCTTTCGCTTCTGTATTTTGTCTGCGTAAACATGTAGCCGGCTGCAGCCCATTGTGCATTCGTTTTCTTTGTTATGTGTTTAAGATGTGGAAATAAACAGATTTGAATAATCACAGGACTCTGTCGTCAATTCCAGCCAAAGCAAACATCAATCATAATTAATAGTAATCATATAAAGAATACCTTTCAACGGCCACGTCTATTACACACACACACACATATATATATATATATATATAATTTATTTCTAAATCTTAGCATTAAGAGTTCAATTATATTGAAACAAATTCTTACAACTCTCACACCTCTTGATTTAAGAAGAACCAGACTGAATAAAATACGATTTTTTTAATCCAGGTATAGGATATTCGTTATGATTTTATTACGTGAAATTAAGAAAAAGAGAATGTTGTCGTGAAAATGTTCTTTTAACTCTATTTATTCTGTATAATCTTTGTATTTTGTTCGAAATAGTATAATCTAGGTATTTATATTATAAATAGATAACAAATATTTATTTAAAAAGAATTAAAAGAGCAGACGTTTCGGAAATTTTAAATTCTCGACCGCTTTAGGCGATTAAAAACATTGTCGATTTTTTATAAGCTCATATTAGTATTAATTTGTTCTCCAATGGAATTTTGAGAATCAATTACGGTAAAAAGAAAACATTTATTTCTTTGTAGTTTACTTTTTCCTGTAATGTACATGTAAATTTGAGAGAGATATTATGGTTATATATATTCTTTTCAAATTTATTCTTTATTCTTATTTAACTAATTCGGATTATTATCGTTATATTCGCATTGCATGGTTTTTAACGAGAGAGAATTATGTATTTACTAGTTTTCCAGCTAAGATTAGATTATCGTTTGGTAATATGTGCTTGTCTTAAAAGTATTGATTTTTTCCCTCTTATTTTCTTGCAATTATTTAAAACTAGCTTTTACCTGCGGCTCCGCTCGTGTTAATGTCTTTAAATAACTGTCGAAGTCGTAATCATAATCATTAGAAAGTAAGCATTATAATATGGTAATTTTTTTATTGCTTGACTGGAACCGATAAAATATAAAAATTCTAAAATTGAGCTTAGTTTAAAAAAAACTGAAAACGTAATTTACTATAATAATTAACAACAAATATTCAATAACTTAAACTATTAATATTTTTAAAAATCGAAAGTATCTACGTTTTAATATATAATTCCTCTTTAAAAGAACTCAAAACAGAATATTATTCTAAGATGCTACTGTATACCAATATTATATGCTCTTCCATCAGTTGCAAATATGTCAAGATTTGGGCATTGGACACACCGATCAGGCTACATATAGTTGGCCATGGGGAAAACATTGCTTTTCCAAATGCACCCCTGCTACCTGAAATGTTAGCTTTGTTAATAGCAACAGTAAAACTGGAAATTGAACTTGTTTGAATTGAAACGGTAGGTCAGTGGGGATAATTGGAATTCGAGGTATGATTAACGTGACCATTTATTCTTTGACTCAAAACGGGACATTGTTTTGTTTAGGTCAATTAACAGGTATACAATGAAAAAAAACATTTTTTAAAGCTATTTATTCAGAAAAAGTTAGTTAGTTAAAAGTTACTAATTAAAAAATATACCCAAAATTTTAAGTTATATTTATATTTATCAGAGGAACAAATTTGCTTTAATATAGCTGGTGGAGATTTTAAGTAAGAATGAAACTCTTGGAACTTTTTTTTTATATTCATCTTAATAATCAACATCACCTTTAGATTGAAATTAGTAACTGGGTTTTCTCATATGTCCAAAATTTGTTCATTAGAAAATACTCTTTCTACTGGAGCATTTGTAGCAGGCAAACATAAAATATATTCAAATAAAATAGAAAAATTTTCATGCTGTAGATTGTTGGCGTAAAAGTGTTTGAATACTTCCACCCAACGAGGTTCCGTGGAAACATTTAGATCATTTTTATTCTGTTACTTTTTGTGATGTAATGTAGTTAGAAATTAATGAAAATTCGTCAAAAACTTCTGTATCTTAAAACAGTCAATATACTCCTTTTCAATTAATACATCCAGAGATTTTTGAACGTCTTCTCATGAGGAGACTTTTTTTAAACATGCCCAATAAAATATCTCCATTACTTTGGTAAGAAAGCAAGTTCACTGCTCCAGATATTTACTGTGGCCGCGGTGGCCGAGTGGTCTAGGCATCGGATCATGGCTAGCGTGTCATGAGTTCGATCCTAGTACCACTAAAGATCCGCCGTGTAGGGCAGCGATGCATGCTAAATCTGTCGAGAGCTCAAACGTCTTGGTGTGGTAGTTAGGAGAGGGGGTGCCAGCTCAGGTGTAGTCCGCGTCACTTGACCATGGTTCAAAATTACGCGGGCCGTCGCCAAAAAGCCCTCGTGTTGCTAATCAGTGCGACGTTAATATACTCTCACTCACTCCAGATATTTACTGCTTAATATATAAAAATCTGTACCCGTCCTTTTCACAAACTCTTCTTCTATATAAGTACCATTATCTTTTGATTTCACCATTAATTGACGGATCGTAAATGGAAGAGACTGATTGGTCTGAGTCAAATTGTCTTTCAGTTGAGTGATTTCTTTTGCAGCTTCAACTGTCGATACAGTCTGAACTTCAAGTTTCAATACAGCTTTCTGAACAGCTTCGCCCGGTTTTTTGAAAACGGTACAATTTTACGTCCCAGAGTTCATTTCGGGGACACCGGGACTGGTAATTATAAAAAGGGACAGTCCCATTCAAAACGGGACGTCTGGTCACGTTAGTAATCCACGTAATAACACTTCCAGAACTATTCAGCTTTGCAAATGTTCATCTGAAATTGTTTATTTTCCAAGAAACATGTAACCGAAATGAAACAGAATCATCCAAAGGTTATATGTACCAAAAGAAAAATTCAACTTCTTTTTTCGTTGAATACTTTCCTCAAAATATAGGGGCAGGTATTCTGGTTTGGAAGTCATCGCAATTAAGTGAAACTGGGAATTATCTCTTTCTAAGAATTTCAGTCATTGCTTTGTTGACTTTTGCTTAACTCATTGCTTTGACTTTTTAGCGCGTTTTTCACGTAGTGGAACAAAAGCGCTATTAGGACGCAAATTTCGTCTTCGTCTTCGTTCCATATATTGTTGTACCTTTTTCTCAGCCAATAAGCAACCAACTGACTTCGGGTTTTTGGCATTGGGTCGCATTTTTGCCCTAGAGGAGCCGAATCATATTTAAATTTTCCCATAGTTGTCCCGAATTTTCCTACAAATTTTCCTGAATTTCGCTAGTTTATAACAAAATTTTTCTCAAATTTTACCTAGTAAATTTATTGTTTGCAAAAAATTATGTGAAAAACGCGCTAACACACATTCACTTGGAGATGAAAATTTAGATTTGGATGACTCGGAAGAAGACGATGAACGAACGTAACACTTACGACAAGAAATGCTATCGTGTTTATTTTACATAAATTTCTTATCAACTGCCAAAAGGTTTTAGTTCTTAGGATGCTGCCTTAATCTCAATACATATTTTTGTTCCTATTTAGATATCAAGTATATAGTATCTCATTTTGATGCGCCCACACTCATGGAAAAAAATTATTAAATTAAATAAACTACAAATTTTTAAATAAGCTAGTGGAAATTACTTGAAGTGGATTGAATTATCCGCCCGCCCCAAATTAATATAATGTAAAATCGATTAAAATACACGTGATTTCGCAGCGTTTACAATAACTATCCTGCCCTGCATTTTGAAAATCATTCAGAAAATTTATTTCATTTACAACTAACCTCTTTTAAATTGTTTAAAATTTAGTATTCATGAAATTATAGATTAATTTTTAATCTGCATACTGATCACTGTATTTTAGTAATTTCAGATATGATAAACGTTTCGTATCTCTGAAGTAAAATACACGTTCTCTGATCCAAGAGCTAATTTGTTGGACATTGTTAACTGGAAAAAAAATAATAAATAAAAACGAAATGCGGGGGGGGGGGGATTTTACTGTCGCAGAGAGAAAGTAAAAAGATGAGCCCTTTTCCAAACTGTAGTTTTTTTTTTCAATCATATAGTAGTAAAGAGATTTGTTTCGTCTGTACTTTTGATTTCCAAAGGTTTCTGTGCCACTCCTGTTTCTGTGCCAATCAGCAGAAAGCTTAGTTGGCGAAATAAAAAAAATAATAAAATTCATTATCTTGAATTAAGTAAGAAAAGCAATTACTTTCTCAGCAATTTTTAATTCGACTCGGTTAAGCGTCGTTATGTAATTTACATCTGAAGAATTTTGTTTTAACTTAAGATTACTGGCGACTCTAGAAATTTCTTACAAATTTTTGTATTAATTCAGTTTGAGTGCCAACTAAGGGATTTATAAAAATTTGGCAAATTTTACTTCACAGCACTGTTTATTTGAAAATAATATGCAGTGTTATGAATCAACTTCCGACAAATCTTTGAATTATATTTTCAAATCATTTAATGAATTGCAAAGAATGTTTCTTATACTTTTGAAATGCAATTAAAAAAACACAGAAAATTTTCTTTAGTCAGCTTATTGCAAACATTTCGCCTTATTTGATGACTAAGTCATGCGCAGCTGAAAAATAAAAATAGATGAGACAGATAATCGATTATACTATTGAATCGATATCAAAAGAAGGAATATCCAAAATAAATCAAACTGTTTCCTGATGTGCATTTTTTTCTTTTCACAAGTATTAAATCATTTTGCAATGAAAAATGAAGTGTCATTCATTCAGAATAGTACGCAGTGTTTTATTTCTCCTTTCGGCATTCATAAAGGAGTTTAAAGATCTATTACGTTTCTTTTCCCTGAACGAGTTATAAAAAGAGAAGAAAAAGTTTTCAAAATAATAGCTTTTTAAGTAGATTGAAATGTTCTGTTTGAATTGTACGAATTAAACTGCAGAAGACGCATCCAAAAGATAGGTTTGGAATAACTTTAAAATATTTCATTGTTAAAACACACTAATCAAAGTGGGTTCCAGATATTTTTTCGGATGTTGATTCTAAGGAAATTAATTAATATTAATTAATGCTCTCTTTCTCCTCTTCATTGTTTCGTAACTATACATACAAAAAGTAACGTGAGAAATACCAATATCGAAAAGGAAATCCAAAGTTTTGGTCTATGAATTGTCAAAACATTCTACAAAACAAAGGAAAAGTGACTGGAGTATCTTATGGATAAACCCGATGGCTTAAGACATCACGCGAAGAATAATCCACGAGAAGAAAATAATTATCGCGTGCTTTTATCGTATCGTTTTTAGAGGGTCGCAAATGCAATAATGCGTAATATCTTAAATACACAGTTTGCATGATCTCTTTTTAAAAAATAGCATTGATTGCTAAAATAATTTTTTTTTTCAAATGGGGCTGTATTTAAGCACACACACCTTAACAGACACGACAGGTCCCCCAAGAGTGAAAACCCACTTGGTGGTGGCACTCTCGACAGGCGTAATAGTCTTCCATGTCTGAAAGGAATAAATTTCATTCTTTATTATAGAATAAAAAAAACAGCTTTCGTATTAGAATTTCATTAATCATAATGTATTGAGATAGGTAATATTTACAAAATTGTGTGCAATCTGCTCTTTTGCAGGGATTTTGCTCCTTGCTTTGGGTCTCTGCTTCAAAACACGAGAGACAATAATTCTTCCCTTGCATGAAGAAAATAAGTCCCGACGATAAAAATATAAATACATAATTCTCTCTCTAGTGAATTTTTTTTATTCTGTAACTAGCCCTATACCTGGTACTCATTGTTGTAGCTCAGTCTAATGAAATGGAAAAGATAAAGCGCACGTTTCTAATATGTTCCATTTCACTGTGCATGTGGGTATGTGGTATTTTAACACGCTTTTATAAGTTTCACTTGCATGTAACGGAATCTTAGAACTCGATTTTTACCTACTTAAAAAGATCGGATTAATTCGAAATTTCGCACACTTGTCAAGGACTGATGACAATACAATAATTTCATAATTTTGTTCCATTGTCCTTTTCGGGATCGTCATGAATAAGGATAATCAGATTTGGCGACAATTCCATAAACCACTTCCAGATTTGGCAATTTATTGCATGTGCCATTTTTAAATTTGGCGACTAATTCCATATAGCATTTTGAGATTTGCCGAATAATTTCAACATCATTTTCAGATTTGGCGACTAAAAGAATAAGGTGTAACCCCTAAAGCGAGTGTTTTGAATTTAAAGCTAACTATATGCTAGTATAAATACACTTGCGGTTAAAGGAAATAAAACAAAAAAATTTTCTGTATGTGAGATAGTGGAGGGTGTGTGTGTGTGTTACCAATTTCTAACCATAATATAAACATTTTTCTGAAAGTGAAAATTAAAAAAAAGGCTCGTGCATCTGAAAAAAATAATAATTTGCCCTCTAACCATTAAATATTTTTAATTTTTATAAAGCAATACGTTTAGAAATGATGATACGAATTAACATGAAAGGAACACATTTAAAAGGTGAAAAAACGATTGACATTTAATATTACCATGTTTTTATTAACTCGCTTTCTTTAATGTCTATCCGGGTGGAATTTTATAATTGATTTTAAACTGTGTGACTTTCCGAGGAGCTAGAGACTTGAAATTTGGACCATAGCTCGGAAGTGGATGACAATGCATGAAAATGTGAAAAAAGAAAACAAAATACAAAAAGGAGGAATTTTATAATTTTTAGTCCGTAAAAAAACATGGTACATTAAAAATTTTTTCAATTCGAACTTTTTCTTCTTTACACACTTTTATTTGTTTGACTGTTCAGAGACGGGATCTAATATTACGATACGGGACTCATCCGAGGCCTCGTAAACGGAGAGAATAAATACACTTCAGACCCGTTAATTAATATCCATTGAAGAGCAAGACTAATTTTATAGCCACGTAATTCCAGCTTCAAATATCAAACTCAATGATAAATTCAACAATGAATAAATGATAGTTTAAAAAACTAAAAAAACAAATTTTTATTGTAGTTCGAACTAAAAAATGAAAAAATAAATTATAGTTTGAAAAAAACTAAAAAACACGCTTTTATACTGAATCGAACTAAAAAGTAAAAAAATAATTCTTAATAAAGAATAAAATGATTAACGAGAAAATGAATGTCATTGGGGTAAAAGCGTGGGGTGTTCTATAAATGTATCAATTGTTATAATTTATAACTTCTATTCCGAAAAGCTGAATTAGTATAAAAATGTAGTACAAAGCACCCCACGCTTTTACCCCAATGGCATTCATTTTCTCGTTAATCATTTTATTCTTTATTAAGAATTATTTTTTTACTTTTTAGTTCGATTCAGTATAAAAGCGTGTTTTTTAGTTTTTTTCAAACTATAATTTATTTTGTTGTACCATTGTCTGTGCAGATACACTTGCCTCCGAAAGTCTGCGTACAGGCAATCATCTTACGTGTTTATGCTATAATTACTATTAAAATCTTCCTTTAGAAAACCAAGATAGCTGTCATGGATTCTTCAAAATTTACTTATTTAAACAGGAGAAACAAATATCACCTTAACAAGAAAAAACCAAGAAAGACCCCCCTTCAAATAATCAACAACCATCCACGCCAAAAGTCTGCATACACTTACAAAATAGAGCTTTTAAAGACCTTTAATTGTAAAATAATTGCAGTAAATCATGTTTTTAAGTAATTATAAGCTTATTTTACAATTAATTTTAGATTTGAGATTTGAAAATTTTTGTGGTTTCATGGCAGTGTGACGTCGTCACAATGGAGAAAGCGCCTCTATTCATAAACATTTCCACAGCTGGAGAAAACGTGTTTTTAGCTGCATTGTGTTATATCAGACAGCTGGACCGTCGGCGACGGTGTGTCTGGGGAACACTATGGGCTAGGCATCGCTGCATTATTTCTATTCATGGGCAGTGATTGTACATCTTGAATGCTGGCGCCTCTGCAGGCGGCGGCGAGGTGTTTGAAGTGCCAGATGTCAGCCGGGCCCTTGTCGCCGGGAACCTTTGAGAGGGACCGGACTTTTGTCATCTCTGCACGAATGGATGACGTGCAAGACCGTTGGTGCCGGGTGCAAAACCCTGAGGTCGGCCAATGGGGATTGATAAGGGGCGTGGAGTGAACCCGCCCCTAGTGTTTAAGAGAGTGGACTTCAGAAAGAGAGGAAGACTCGTGATAGACTCCCACGAGAGATTCCCGGAATTGAACCCTGCGGACGAAGGAAGAGACTCCAGCAGACTCCCACGAGAGATACCCAGGAGAGAGACCTGCTGACGAAGGAAGGAGCAAAGAGACTCCGGAAAGACGGCTGATAGAATACAACGAGAGATTCTTTAATAATTAGCTTAGCGTACATTTTAAATGTTGTGCCAAGACTTTACAGCTAATTAAATTGGTGGCAGCGGTGGGATTGGCATTTAGCTAATTAATTAAATGCCCGAATCCTTTTTTATTTAAAATAATTTTTGAGAAAAAAGAAATAACAAAGAGAAAATGCCAGCCGTGTGTGCGAGAAAAATAAAAGAACTTAGACAACGCAAATTTCTTCTGAGTTCCTGTGGTGCGTCTATTCCTATCATTAAAGTGTGTTCCTGTTGATAGAAGTTCCCGGAGTTCCTGTATGTGAATTTGTCTGGAATCAACAAAATAAACGAGCTGTGCGCAATCGAAGTGTGTGATTCCCGACCAGGTGTGCTGTGAATTCCCGTCCAGGTGTGCCATAGATTTTGGCAGTGATTCGAAATAGAAAGGTGAGTCTTTTCTTTGAGATTATACTTGGGGCAGCAATTGATTATGATTATTGTTATGATTAATGTATGTAAAATTTTGGTAGTAAAGAATTTACGTACTAGGTAAAGTTAGCAAACACTAGAAAGAGAGACTAGAAAGATTTTTAAAGTTTTGTATGATGTATAAATGTGCGATTTATTAATATTGTTGTTTGTGAAATGTAGTTAAGTATACAGTAGTTATACTTGTTTCATTGTTTCAGTTACTGTGGAGAGTACTGTTTTGTTTTAGGATTTTTGTGAATTATAGTTAAGTCTAGGTCTAGTGTATTTCTAGTGTGCGTTGAGTTTTGTATAATTTTTGTGACAATTAAGCTTAGTTTTGGTTTTGTGTGTATTAGTGCATCATGGCATACTTATTAAGGCAAAGAAAAGAAGTATTAGTAGAAATGGCGAAAGAATTGGGAGTCGAAGCCGATAATACTTTACTTAAGATAGAAATTAAGAATAGAATATTTCAGAGTGAACAATATGTTGAGGAAACAGCTAAATGTCTCTTGGAGTGTATTTTGGATGAAAAACGTGAACGTGAAAAACTTGAGCGTGAACGTGAACTTGATCGTGAACTTGAAAAATTAAAGGGGTTTGAAGAGAGGAAACTAATGAGGGAACAAGAATTAGAACGATTGAGAGCTGTACGCCGCGATAAGTTACAAAAACGGGCATCTCATCTAAAAGTAGAAGATAAAGTCGCGAATTGCGCACAGGAGAGTTATTTGTCAGGAAATCGGTCGAGGGAAGTTAGTGAACCGATTAAAAAGTGTAGGCCGGTAAGTAATCTGGATGTTAATAGAAGTGAAAAAACCGCCATGCCTTCTGAAGTTAGAATTGAGATTTGTGACCCCCCGGTGTGTGAAACGCACGTGTGTTAATCCCCCGTCCGAAGTGAGAGGGGTAGAAAAAGAGAAGGATAAACTGTCTAGGCTTGCGAAAAGGAAAGAAGTCGATATTTTTGGAATTCGTGATTCTGAAAGGAAGGTGGGGTCAAGGGCAGTTAAGGAGAGTGTTACAGCTGTGATGACGGTTGCACAGCCAGTAATAAATCATGAGGACATAGGAGTAAGTTCTCGAGCATTGACAGTAGATAAGGGTTTTACTATCCCTGCAACATTGAGTTGTGAAATTAAGAGTGAAGAAAAGGAGGCTAGTCAACTCCCAGTTGAAAGGGGAGCGGGCCTAACAGTAGGTCATAAAAGTTTTCAAAACCCTACAATGGCTAGTATAAAAGCGGAACAGAGGAAAGGGAAAGAAATTTACGCGTGCGCCGTTGTTAGGAAAGATGTCGGAGATAAATCAACAATGCGTTTGATTCCCTCCAATTCAAAGGGTACTGATAAGAATTGGTTAGGGGTTGGTAAAATGACAAGTTTAGAATTTAATTACGATTTACCAAGAAAAAGGGATCGTAGTGCAATTTATCGTGTAAATTTAGTAAAACTGTATCGTAGGAGGCCGAAATCTGTAAATTTTGTTACAGAAAATAGCTCGGAGGGAATGGAGAAAGAAACCGAATTCCCCTATTCGGTAAAGCTATTTATGGATTTTGACTTTCGGGGTGTTTTAAGGGAAAGTCAACTGCACTTTAAATTACCGCCGGATAGAATTAACTATTTACGAATGGTCGTTGATAGAAATAAAGAAAGGTTTCCTCCAGATCCCGGGACGATTTCTTTAATCCAGAGGGATAACCAGTTTAGTAGAGGAAAACCATTTAAAATTAAAATTTTTTGGATATACCTGAGATTGATTAATACTCTGGGAGAGGAGTTTGGGTATCCTAGGGATGTGAGTGTAATCGAGATGGGGCAGTTCAATCGTACATTGTCCGCTGTTAAGTTTAGAGAAGTGAATCGATACTCGTACACGTGTACTAAGTATAGGCATTCGAACCAGGTGACGCGAGCCAAGATTCATCTTTTGTTAAAAAGAGAAGGTTTTGTAGAGAAGAAAAGCACGGCCTCGTGGGTCAGGGTACTGGATTTGTGGAAGTGGTACTTTCGTCGTTCACTCATGCTGAGATATCAGAAGTATGCCGCATACGTAATGCCATTTGGCATTTACATTAGAAAAAGGAGTTTTAAGATCATATGCGCATCTTCTTATGGATGTAAATTAACTACTCAGGTTTTGGAACGGTTACCGCAGTTTGCTTTACGTCGATTGATTAATATAGACATCTTGGCGCAAATTTGGAAAAATCGTGTAAAGCAAATAGACTTAGTATTAGAAGGGTTGAGGAGTGTGAGATCGGAATTCATACCGACCAAAGGTAAAGTAGAGCAGTGGGAAAGTTTCTTACGTGTACATAATAGAGATGTAGTGAGTTCATTTCGTGAGCTGAGGAAGTACGAGGTTAATTGTATTTTTAATGATAGTGCCATAATTACCACTTTACCCAACGTTGTAGTAGGAAAGATAATGAATTGTGGAATAGCTTGTTATAAATATTGTGAGAAAGTGTGCAAAGTGCTAAGATGGAAATTTATCTTTAAACTAATGTTGTTTAGCCCAAATAATTCCAAATGTTTGTATTTACAGTTTTTTTTTGTAATTTTAAAAATCATTTACTTTAATTAAAGAAAGTTATATGGAAATGTCATTGGATTAAACAGACTGGAATAAGCAGTCATTTAAAAATTTCCTATTAATTAATTTTACCTTTTTATTGTATTTTTGTGTCTATATTACTATATTACTGTATTGTGTGTATATGGTGGAAACAAAAATTTATGTTACTGAAAATCTTTTGTGTCTCTCAGCCAAGTGTAAGCACATAGATGTCTAGTACAGTAGTTACGTGTGATTTAACGTATAGTAATATTAGTAAAATGTCAGCAATTAACTTATTCACTTAAAACTCAAATTTTTTAAGATAAGATGTAACATTAAGAAAAGAATCCAAGATCAGAAATTTAAATTTTTATTGTAAAGTGTGTAAAATGTTATGGAATTTTGGATTTACTTATTATCATATTTTTGAGTGTTTTTTTTATTATTGGATTGCTGTCCTGGTTGATCTCATTGTTAAGACATTCTTTTTTTTGAGTCAGTCATAAGAACAGATCCAACATTGGACCAGAGCAGTCCAGTGAAATGGACGTTTTCAGGGGGAAGGAGTTGTGACGTCGTCACAATGGAGAAAGCGCCTCTATTCATAAACATTTCCACAGCTGGAGAAAACGTGTTTTTAGCTGCATTGTGTTGTATCAGACAGCTGGACCGTCGGCGACGGTGTGTCTGGGGAACACTATGGGCTAGGCATCGCTGCATTATTTCTATTCATGGGCAGTGATTGTACGTCTTGAATGCTGGCGCCTCTGCAGGCGGCGGCGAGGTGTTTGAAGTGCCAGATGTCAGCCGGGCCCTTGTCGCCGGGAACCTTTGAGAGGGACCGGACTTTTGTCATCTCTGCACGAATGGATGACGTGCAAGACCGTTGGTGCCGGGTGCAAAACCCTGAGGTCGGCCAATGGGGATTGATGAGGGGCGTGGAGTGAACCCGCCCCTAGTGTTTAAAAGAGTGGACTTCAGAAAGAGAGGAAGACTCGTGATAGACTCCCATGAGAGATTCCCGGAATTGAACCCTGCGGACGAAGGAAGAGACTCCAGCAGACTCCCACGAGAGATACCCAGGAGAGAGGCCTGCTGACGAAGGAAGGAGCAAAGAGACTCCGGAAAGACGGCTGATAGAATACAACGAGAGATTCTTTAATAATTAGGTTAGCGTACATTTTAAATGTGGTGTCAAGACTTTACAGCAGGTAACAGAATAGAGATCGATATATTATTGAAAGAAAAATCATCAGAAATCTTAAAAAAGGAGGACATTTTTAAAGAAATTGCTGAAACTGTTAATAGGAGACCATTCATTGATTTAAAAAAAGTTCATAATCTACAAACCAACTGAAATTTTAACGTCCACGCCAAAATCCGGCCGCCCGTTTACAGTGTTACCTCGAGAATCTTGCTTTGTAATACGCTCTACAAAAATAAATCTAAGACTATAAGCTTCAGAAATAGCTAAAAGTGTAGCTGAGACCTTGCAAAAAAATTTGACTTTAACCACAATTCGAAGCGAACTGAAAAAGATGACTATCATGACCGAGTTGCACTCAACAAACCATTCATCTCTCGAGTGAAAAGAGCTGAGAAAATGACCTTTGCCAAAAAAACATCTAAATAAGACATAATTATTCAAAAAATGTAATATTTTCAATTGAAAATATTTTTTGTAATTTTTCATCAAAAACAGCAAAAATATGCCTGTAAAAGTTCCTGGACAGATCTTAAGAGTGAGTGATTTTGGGGTTTATTGGCGCAAGAGCCGATTTCGGTTATACTGCGCCAAACATTTGTTTTAATATCTGTGGTCTAGACGGGAAGAGAAAGAAAGAATGAATGGAATGACAAGAAAGAGAGTCGAAAATAGAGAAGGATCACTAGGGTACCCCGGGTTCATGAAGCCCGTGTTTACCAAAGACAGTAAACCACGTGGGAAAAGGAAAAGATCACTAGGGCACCTCGGGATTGTGACACCCGTACTCACCTAAAGAAGGTGAGCCCCCTGAGGGGACCGACAGATCTTAAGAAAGAGAATCCTTTTTCGACTATCAAACATGGAGAAGGAGACATTATGTTTGGGGATGCATTGGAAGCCTTTCGGCTAGTAATCTGGAATTTATTGAACCAACAATGTACAAAATTGATTACTTTAACTTATTGAAGTAAAATATCAGGGAAAGTGCCGAGAAATTTGCGGTGAGTGATGATTTTTACTTTCAGCGGCCCAAAGGTACCGAGCCAATGACTCCCATTGTAAAGCCGTGGCTGTTCTGACATGTCCCAAACAAATCCCGTAGGCCATCCTAGTCCCCAAACCTAAGCACAATACAGCATTTATGGGATTTACTCGAGTGAGTAATCAAGGAAAACGTAATAACATCCAAGAAAATGCTCAAATCTGCCATAGCAGAAGAATGGAACAAAATATCCACAGATGAGACAACTAAGCTAGTTAAATCCCTGCCAAATATTATGAAAGAGTTATAGAAAGAACGGAATAGCTTAAAAAGTATTAACTTTTAGTTACAATCCATTATTCTAAAGGGTTTTTCAAGTGTACGCAGACTTTTGGCGCGCACGATTTGTGTCATTCTGAAGTTATAAATATTTGTATTATTTTATGTAATATTCAGGTGATTGTTGCTTATACTATTTGAATTAAGGACGTTAGATGAATCAGTAATAAATAGTGTTGATTCAGAAAGACTTCATTTAATGGGCGATTTTTACATGAATATAAAAGATGATCGCCTGTACGCAGACTTTCGGAGGCAAGTGTATAAAGATTGTCTTGTTTGCCTACTGTATAACATGCGACATAAAATTGTCCATGGGAGAGGCAATCCGTGTCTAGATTGAAACTGCACTCTTCTAAAGATTGACCCAGGGGTGGGTGGAGGGTGATCGCAAATGCCAACCGAATTGGGAATTGTAATCTCTTCAATTTAAATGGCGTATCCGTAGGAATCATAGGAAGGAGGACAACTTTGCTTTTGAAAGGTTCTGTCGAAGTGGCTGCTTTACATGCGTTGTTCGTTATTTATTTACTGCAAGACGCCGGCCATTGCATGGCTTTGGCATATTTCGCAGCATGTTAATTGGCACGCCGCTTTTCGATTGTAGTACGTGCTGTGGTATCCGAATTCTTTTCCATCTATTGGTGTAACACAACTATTCCACCCATATGTATACCTTCTGCAATAGTATCCTTTATGCATATCCGAATACTGAAATAAAATATTAAAGTGCATTAGAGCCTTTTTACCGTCATTAGAAACAGTGTTTAGAACTCTTCATACAAATAAAAATATCAACAACATAAACAATTATTTATAAAAATGTATGTATTAACCTTTTAACTGTATATATATATATATATATATATATATATATATGTGTGTGTGTGTGTGTGTGTGTGTGTGTGTGTGTAATACGACGATGTAGTAATGATGGACTTTTTGAATGAAGCTTGCAGTGGCATTCTTGTGGTTAATTAAACTAATGAAATAGACGTGGCCGTTGAAAGGTATTCTTTATATGATTACTTGTAATACGACGATGTTGTTGGAATGGATTCTTTATATGAAATTGATAAGGCAGTACGGTGATTGAATAAACTTGTTTATTATCCATCTTGAACACATAAGACATTACAGGGACGACACAATATATACGCACACACAAACACAATGCAGCCGACAACATGTTGAAACACAAAGCAGAAGCGAAAGAGGGAGCTGGTCTCCAGAAGTCTCGGTATTTATAGGGCTTAAAATCACGTGATCTGTGTGGGTGGATGGATGTAGTTTAAAGTCCTCTCGTTAGGCGGCTGGTTAACTTATTACTAAAACGTTGGTCCTGAAGGGATGGACCAAAGGTAATTAAAAGTTATTAAGAATAATTAATGGGGATTATTACATATATATATATTCAACGTCTGTGAACAAGTGTTCTGATGTCTGAAGAAAAGAAAAAAAATGCCCCTGTTTTAACGAGGTGTGGCGTGGAAGTTCGAAATGAAGGAGGCGTCCTCGTCACCGGTACGTAGTGGAAAGACACTCTATTTTACGAAAAAACAGAAGCAATACGACAATGGACTTGAAGTTCTATTAATTTCTTATTTTGGATTTCAAATAAATAAATAATCAAATTAAAATAACTTTGTAAATATAATTTTTATAACGCGTTGTCAATTTCAAATATAAAGCAGAAAATATGAAAGGATGTTCAAAAAATATTTACGTTTTGGAATATCAAAAACTAACAGTTAGAGTGCCAATAAGTATTTGTTTTTCCCTCATTAGAGAAAGTTGCTCTAGTCAGCTTTTTACATACAATATCAATCACAAAAGCAACTGATTTGCAAATGTAGCCATTCCCATACTTCGTATGGGTATTTACGTGTTCGACGCCCGGAGATTGGAATTCTTATTCCTGAAAAAGTGAAATTACACCTCTGCACGGTGTGCAAGTATGGAACGCAGGTGATGTCCTCGTCATCGGACCGTAATTGGATAACTGTCTATCTAACATCTATAGACAAGAAGTATTTCGGTAAAGATTTCGAAAAGTAATCACATTATATGTTCTTTTTCAAGAAATCGTAACATATCGTAATGTTTCTTTATATAGCGCAGAGCTCATTGAAAATATAAATAAACACACAGAATTTAACACGACTGATTACGTTCGCAACAGTGAACAAATGAAGGTTTTTTTTTATATTTAATGTAAGTTGAATCACACAGAATATGCATATAAATTGTTTTAAGAATATTGTTTCCAGAAAAAACTATTCAAAGAAATTTTTTGGTAAAGAATGAAGAATGAATGACATTTGAAAAACATTCACCATTTTGTAAAAAAGGCTCCTTACTGTATAGCTAGGATTTCTGTGCAGAGCCTGAACCAGGAGTTTGAAAAATTTACGTTATTTTCAGAGTTGTGACTAATTTAAATCAGTGATTCCCAAAGTGGTCTATATAGACCCCCAGGAGGCTATGGTAACATGAAGGGGGTGCACGTCAGTGAAAGATAATTAGGGGTCCATGAGGTGTAAATGGGGGTCTACGATAGTGACTCTCATTATACCATAGATTATGACTTTAATTTTAAAAGAAAATTTAATCTAGTGGAAACCAGATTTACCTGTGTTTAACAGATTTATTTACTAAATTTAATGAAGTTAATTTGCAGTTACAAGGACCATCATTTCGGCGTTTCCTTGCCATAGTTTCTTCCAACCATTTCTTGCCTTGCTGAGGAGTATAATATTGGACGTCTCGAAATTTTCATAGTTT
>BMAO01016598.1:0-128769 GCA_019973975.1 Trichonephila clavata
TGCTGTTAAAACGCGATGAGATAATGGGTTCATAATTATATTCTCTCAGATAATCCTTTTCTAATTATGTAATGTAAAACCATTACCAGAAATTTAATTGCGTTACCGTCCAGAATGACGGAGTTATTAAGTGAAAAGAAGTACTAAAATATGATTAAAGTATTTTCTAACTAGAGATGCCAATGTTATTAGAGAATTCATAAATAGCTTTGTAACTGATTGTATATCCCAAAAAAATAACATACTGTTTTCATGAGAAATATGATACTGTATGTAAATCATAATTATATTACTTTTGTAAGTAACAACATTAAAATACGTTGCTTCTTTATATAAATGTAGTTTTACTGGTCCTAACCTCTTGCGTACCAGACTGTATCCCAAAAAATCCCAGATTTATGGGGATGCTGACCTTGATGTTACGACGTACATTTCATTTTTCCTTTTGACGCTAACCAAGCCGCACGTTCGTTCGCGTTTTCCTTCGCTTTCTAAAGTTTGTATGACTATCTTTGTTATTTATTTTATTTTTTCTTGCGAATATGGTATCATCGGTGGATTTCAATGAAAGTGATAATGAATCAGAATATTTTCCGGAACCCGATGAGTACAACAGTGAATCTGAAATGAATTTATCTATTTGTGATGAAGAAGATGAAGAAATGGAATAATAATTTTTAAAAAAACTAAAAAACACACTTTTTTATGCTGAATCGAACTAAAAAGTTAAAAAAATAATTCTGAATATAAGAATAAAATGATGAACGAGAAAATCAATGTCATTGAGGTCATTGCGTGGGGTGCTTTATACTACATTTTTACATTAACTCAGCATTTCGGAATACAAGTTAGAAACTATAACAATTGATATTTTTTATAGAACACCCCACGTTTTTACCCCAATAACATTGATTTTCTCATTCATCATTTTATTCTTATATTCAGAATTATTTTTGAAGTGAAAACTTCTTTACCGGCGTTGGGCACTTTTTGGTAGGGGGAAATCTTATGAGTTCGCGTCACCGACATGCTCTGACTGGCGCACGCGTAGTGGGCTGTGCGCCTTAAGACACTTTTTGAACGGGTGAAATCTTGTGCGTTCGCGTCACCGACATGCTCATAGCAGTATATCTGTAGCTATACAGCTGACGTATAGTGCTGTGTATATCTTATAAATGAAGTTAAATGGATTTAAGGAAAAGTTCAATGTGTATATACTGTGCATTGCTCGTTGCGATTCCGCGAATGGGCAATACATATTAATGGTTGCCGTTTATATTTCGCCTGGAAAATCTATGAGACAGATACAACAATTTTTATTCGAAAATTTGATGATTTATACAAATGAAGATTCTGAAATACTGGAAAAAAGATTTGGCGAAAAATATGATAATGTACCGATGATTTTAAATGGAGACTTCAATATTAACTTTGCAGATGATAAAAATCTAACACTAATTGAATTTCTAAATGAAACACTTAATTTAAATATGTCCAATGATCGAAAACTCAGTACTACAAAATATAAAACAACGATCGATGCGGTTCTTACGCGATACTTAGATAAATTCGAATCAAACATTTTCCTTTCTTACTTAAGTTACCATAAGCCTATTGTATCTTTTTTAGAACAAAATGAAATAATTGAAAGTACAAAAAGTCTAAGTATTGTTGAAATTAGTGATGCAAACAATTAAAATAATGTTAAAAATCAAGTACATTGAAATTTAAGTAAATACAAATACTATCCATAAATAATATGATTGTATATTAATTGTTATTTCAATTGAATTGTATTTATATTTTTTCATGATCTTGTACATGATCCCTGTCGACTGTGGTCAGAGTTGTGTATGAAAGTCAAAAAATAGAATGAGACATTAAAGATATGACATACCTTTATTTTATTATTCTCGTACGAGTACGTTGAGACATTTGTCATATCATTTGATAAGCTTCAAAAAGTCCTCCAAGAAAAAATCAGGGCTTTGCATATGGAAGAAGCGTTGAACGGCTATGGGCGAAAGGCGACACAGCAGGAAAACGCGCAAGTCACCGATACACCATTGGGTAGAGGTCGCTGCAAATCAAGCAGATGGCACTGTTGCAGTGCCTGCGCAAAGCGGAGACTAGCCTCTCATTTGAGCCCCGGTAGGTATGGAGAGAAGGTGCGTTTTGAATTCGTGGTCAAATGAGGAAGTGAGAGCGGTTATCCGCTATGAATGGGCACGTGGAGTATCAGGAACAGAAATTCATAACCGCCTCGTGGAAGTCTATGGGCCAGGTGTGATGTCGAAGCAAATGGTGCGGAGATGGTGTCGCACATTCAGTGATGGACGTCAGCAAGTGGAGGACATACCGAGAGCTGGACGGACGCGCACGGCCACTACAGATGCAAATGTCGGGAAGGTGGATGACATATGATTAGAGCGAACCGGTGTATCGCTATCGATGAAGTAGCGGAAGAACTTGGAATCTCACATGAGCGAGTTCAAAACATCATCCACGACATTCTTCGATACAGAAAAGTGTCAGCACGATGGGTGCCCCGACAATTGACCTCGACACACCAGGAACAACGCATGGCGGTCAGCCTGGAACATCTCGTGCGTTACCATGAAGATGGCAATGACTTTCTGTTTCGGATTGTGGGGGATGAAACGTGGGTCCACCATTTCACGCCAGAATCGAAGGCCGCATCTATGAAGTGGAAACATCCGTCATCACCTGTCCGAAAGAAGTTCAAGACAACTCCCTCTGCAGGTAAAATGCTCCTCACGGTTTTCTGGGATGCCCAAGGAGTTTTGTTGCTGGACTTTTTGGAGGTTGGAACCATCAATGCTACGCGCTACTGTGACACTCTGTCGAAATTGAAAGAGGCGATTCGGAAAAAGCGGCCTGCCTTCTCACATCTGGCGTTCTGCTGTTGGATGACAATGCCAGACCACATTCGGTGACGGCAACGCAAAACCATATAGCAACTCTTGGTTGGGAGCGCCTACACCATCCGCCATACAGTCCTGATCTCGCACCAAGCGACTTCCATCTGTTTCCGGCTTTGAAGAAAAATCTCGGGGGAAGGCGCTTTGGAAGCAATACTGAAGTGAAACAAGCCGTTCAACGCTTCTTCCATATGCAAAGCCCTGATTTTTTCCTGGAGGGCTTTTTGAAGCTTATTAACCGTCTCAATGTACTTGGTACCTATGTGGAAAAATAAAGGTATGTCATATCTTTAATGTCTCATTCTATTTTTTGACTTTCATACACTACTCTGACCACAGTCGACAGGGGAAACTTATTTTTCAACTTACCCTCGTATCACATGTGCATATCACTGAAATAATGACAACGTTAATATTTTTCTAAATAAATAAGTTTTAAATATGGAACATACATACATTTATAGCTATTAATACTAAAACTTGCTAAAGAAATTAGAACAAGAATTGAAAGTAATGTTTTTAATCGGATTATAACTAGGATGTATATTTTATTTCAATGTATATTATCCTAAAAATTGATATCGTAATTTTTTTAAAATTATATGTATACAATTTTTGAGTAATCTCAATTTTAGATTTATTCTCTTTGACTTTACTTTGATGATTTTTAATTTAAAGGGAATTTTTTAGCATGTTCAACTGAAGTGTGAATGTTTTGACAGTTCGTCACTGACTTATATTTGAAACGTTGCGACTGCCTTTTAAGGCATAAACAGAACAAAACATTTTGAAATTATAAAAAAAAAAATCTTTTTTGTTTTGAAAAATAAATAAACGTAATTTTCACAAATTTAAAGCAATAAATTTAGTTTAAATTTTAACATATTATGTACATTTGAGGTATTTCAGTTAGTGCATTTTTAAGAAAGTAAGCAAATGGAAGATAAATGAAAATATATTTATTAAATTATTGATTTTAAATTTCAAATATCCTCACCAGTAAAGAATGTGATTCAAAATAATATGAATATACAGGGTGTTACCGAATTCGACTGACAAATTGAGAGGGGTAAATTAGGCAGCATGAGAAAGAAAAATCACCTTATAACATGGGGGAGCAAGCCGCATTGTTTCGTAGGTGAAAATCAGAATAAGTCATCAGGAGAACAGTGTGCCAAATGAATACGAGAATATGGAGCGCAGTGGTAGGGTTGAAAAACCTGCCCGTTTGCAAATTTCCCACTTATCCCGGAGTTGCTGCATGGAGTACCGACCACTGTGCACCATAACGTGCGGTTCATGCATGGCGGAGGACCAGCTTATTTTTCAACTACAGGGCGTAACTCCATGCTACAGATTCCTGTAGGTGGATTAGACGCGGAGGACCTTTTGTCTGGACTCCATGCTCTTCAAACCTCAATTCCTTGGATTTCATCTTCTGGGACTACCTGTAATCCCTTGTGTATGAGACGCTGATGGCTACAGCGGAGCATCTCATGGCACAGATCGTTGTCCCTGCAGTTAACATTGCCTAAACACCGGATTTGTTTGAACTCGTCCAAGAATCCTTGGTCGTCGGTGCCGCTGCGCTATGACCTACACAGCCGCACCTTTGAGCAAATCCTGTGATAATAACTTGTCATTGACGCCGAGCTGTAATGCCTTCTTCGTATTGTAAAAATGCTTTAAGTCTAGTAAATTGCCTATTATTGCCCTTTTTTATTCCTCTCACGTGACATCACACCCTTCACATAACTGATTTTTCAAATTACTTCTATTAAACGTGATTTGCGACTCCATGCTCTAAAGTGATGCGTCCCCATGCTGCCTATTATCACCCCTCTTAATCTGTCTGTTGAATTCGGCAATAAAATTAAGTACAGTAATTAAATAAGGTTTCTTCACGAATTAGGGAAGTTGAGAGGATAAGTAGTTCATGTTTCCTCAAATTAGGGAAAGTAGTAGTTGTGACCAGTGGTGAGCAAACCGTTGGTAGCTTTTAAGTAGGGAGAGTAAAAAGTTCTTTGTGATCAAATTTTAAAAAAAAATAATATTTAAAAAAGAAAAGTTTTCATTCAATGATTGTCATTTTTTAGAAAAGTAGCTAAAATAGATAAAATTTTATTATATATATATATAACATTTTTTTGCTTACGAAAATGATTGACTTCATTAATGCACAGTGTCTATACTTCGGAACCGACAGGCTTAAGGATATAATGATAAAGTATACATGTCAAAAATGCCATTTATCTGATTTCTTGGGTTCTAGACATTTGAATGAAAACTTGGAAATATTTCTGGACAAAATATCTGAACATTTTAATCACATGAACGGATTCTTAAGTCCACATCAAAAGTTAGCTTTTAATACTCATTATGCATCACATGTTTGATGATATTGTCTATGTGAGGGCGAGTATTGTCGTGAACAAAAAACCATGAACCTTGTTATGCGTACTAGGGTTCTACTCAGCATAGAAGTTTCATGAAATGGGTCAAAATTTCAATGTACCTTGCAGCATTCCTCGTCCAGCTATCACGCGCACAGTTAATCGACTACCTTTCGGTATTAATTTTCTCACTCTCTTATCGTTTTCGTCACGGTGGAGGTCGCCGGTCTTTCGCTACGGGGGTTATCAGAAACACTTTTCCAACCTTCTCGAAAACGGGCGAACCATTCGCACAAACACTTCATGGACAGTGTGTGATGTTCATAGACACGTAACAGCATTACATTAGTTTCTGTCGGTGTCTTGCTAAGCTTAAAAGAAAACTTCAAATTGATCTTTGTTCTTAAATTTTCCTGTTCTCAGTTAAGAAGCAACACACTAAACAAGTACTTCGTAAAACAAGTCTTGCGCGGAACGCAAACAACGCTCTGCTTAACAACGGTGGGGGCAGTTGGTCAACACGTGCAGCTACGCATGTGCAGCGTTTTGTTTTGCCAGTGTTGTCGGATAGGCCAATCTGACTTCATTCACCGAACTTTATTGCCAGAGATTGCATGATAAAAACAAAGAGAAAACTTATCGAAAAGTTTGAAGTAATTTCTACATAATGAATTAGAAAGGTTATTTGATGAATTTTTGTTTGATATTTTTAATTACAAATCCTTTTGAACGGAAATGAAATGTTAACTGATGTTTCAATTGATGAAATACTGACTACTGAGTTTAATTTTCGGACTTGATAAACATTTTCGTTATCGACGGGAAAGGAGTATGCCAATATGAAGAAAATAACATTTCACATTTTTGTATTAAATTAGCATCATCCTACAAATACGAACCCATTTTTACAAAAGTATTTTTCATTAAAACAGTATATCGATTTCGATTGAAATCTATTACTTGCAGTTTGTGACTTCCTATACAAATGCAAACATAAATTATTCCCGATTTATTTGCTATCTTGTGGTTTAGATTGAAGTTATCCTCCTTGTAACTTGACCACGGTTAAAATATACGTAGTCCTCCGCCAATAGCCTTAGAGTAGCTTAAAACTGCGAAGTTAAAAAATATTCACTTATCTTACAATTTAATTCTGATGGGGTATAAAGCTTTAAAAAGAAATTTCCATTAAAAAAAAATTTGTACTCCAACAAATAAACGAAATTATTTCTCCATTAAATTCACCATACTTACACATTTTAATTTTCTAACATCCACAGCCTACTAAAACTTATTTTCTTGCCCTTTAGTCATTATTTCAAGAAGTATACCGTTGTTCAAAGCCTGGCAAAATGCTTTGAATGAATGACTTCAAAAATGAGATTATTGCAAATGTATATTTCAGGCTTTTTCGTAAAAAACGGTGCACGTTATTCTGCGAATATATCTAAAAAAATAAATAATAATGATAAATAAGTCTATAGATGCGAGTTATACACCGATATTAATGTATGTCAATTTGTATCGTTTTCATTTTAGGAAAAAAAATCATATATAGTTCACGACAATTATTTTATTAAAAAAATAGGTATATTTAAAAAGAATTATATAAGAATGTTTAATTTTAAATCGCTTAAATATTTTTACCTACTCAGGGTTTTCGCGTTCGTTTTATTTTCAAATATTTAAAAACACCTTAGGAGATTACTCAGCAAAATTGAAATTCCCCTACATTAGCCACGAATATATATCTAAGATTCAACGTGCTATTTTAAAACCTATTTCAAAACAAGTGGTGCGGGTCGTACTTAAATTATAAATAAATCCCGATAAATATTTAAATCAGATGCATTTTCTGTGTCGCTTTCGGTAAAGGCTCTTAAAGAGAATTCTCCTTTGAGCAATTTCTCTTTAAATTTGCATTCAGCAACAATACTGCAAGAAAGAGAAAACATCGCTAACTATAAATAATTTAAGGTAAAAACACTTTAGATATTCTAGCTTTAGTATCATTTCAGTTAATGAGTTTGGAATGTTGCAGAAGTAGAATACTTTTGGTGGTAATGGGACAAGAACATAACCGTACGTCTACTGTGAAGTATGTGCGGAAGTTAAATATTTGGCTAATCATTTAACAAAAGTAACATAAGGAACGAAAGTTTTGACGCTGAGCAGAATCAAACAAATTATAACAATTATTTTTTATTTTAATATGAACTATTTGTGAATGTTTAAATTTTAAGTAAGTAGGAGAAAGATTTATTTCTTAAACCTTTTTACTGATAAAAATGCTTAAAACAAGCCCAACCAACTTTTTTATAGTGATATTTATTAAGGATTATATTTTCGAAATAATTTTATGGAAGATATGTGGTTAAAACATATAAATGAAAAATACATGAGAGTAATATACATTTTTAGATACAACCAATGTATAGATAATGATCTAAGATTCAATCAGTAGCGTAACGGAGAATATTAGGATCCCCATGCAAAATTAAGGTTTTTTGCCTTTAATATTTTATAAATAGGCTAAAATACGCACTTGGCGTCAGTCCGGCTTTGGGTCCCAAAGGATACTGCCCCCCTCCCCCGTGATTCGGGGGTTTCTTGGGTGTACATGACGCCACTGGCTTTAATAGGAAAACAGATGGCTCTTTAACTAGAATATTTCCATATTTTATCTCTCTCAAGAACAAAGTTATTCACTTCACCAGAGCTCAGGGAACTCCACTGGGGAAGAAACTGCGTGCCAAAATTACTTACGGTAATTGATATCGCCTATATGGTGCCGCACTAAAAAGTGATACCAGCTCCTGGGGAATGTACTAGGTCTGCAAAGGTTAATACCAACAGCAGCCTCATTAGAGAAGAAGAACAGCAAATGTTACAAACAGCTCTGCATTCATTTTAGCCTGATCTTAGAATCAACCAGTTAAAAGACATCCAACAATTTTGCCTATTAGCATTTTTTGTTCCTTTTTCAACTACAAGGGAGAAATTATACACATTAACTGATTAATGTGCTCCCAAATGTTTAAATTTCTTAATTTTTTTAAGCAGAATAGAATGATAGTATATTGAGAGGAATTCTCAAATACATTTTTAGAGTTGTTTCGATTTTATACTTTTAAATCGGTATAATCGTATTCCAAATATTTACGTATACTAGACGTATCGATTATGAGTAAGATTTAAAGGCTCAGGGGAAGAAAAGCATTAGAATATGAAAAATAAGTTTTAGTTCAGTAAAAAAAATGCTGTCCTTGATTATCCAGAATACTACTAGAGACTACTGATGCATTTTAAATATATCAAAAATATGTGTCGTATCACACATTTTTATTTTATTTATAGTGCACAAAATAGTATTACTAGTATTAAAAAATCTTTTCAAAAAAGTGCCATATTCAAACATTTTAGTTAATACAACATTTTTAAGATTAGATAAATTTATTTTATTCAAAATATGAGTAGAATGCTTTTATTTCAAAAATTCACTGTACAAATTCTTTAAGCTTAAAAAATTCATAAGTTTCATATTTTTGTTATACCATTAACTTAATGAAAGAAAACTTTCAAAACAAAAATATATAAGGCGATATATATAATGTTTGAATGAATGTTGTCTAAGGAATGAATGCATTGCATGTTTTCATATTTTTTTGTTAAGTCATATTCTAAATAATGTTAAAATATGATCCTTTATGTTACATATTGTTTTTCTGAATGCATAACATCTTCAGGATTTGTTCATGATTTCAATATGTATCCGAACCAATAAAAGATTGTATATAATGTCACTAAGCGTTTGAAACAATTCGAGTAAATTCTAGATATAAAGAAATTTCATCATACGTAATGGAATATATTTTACGGGTGAAAAAACCCGTCAAAAACGTAAGAAAAGAAAGAAAAGATAATTGATGTTTTGATTGCTTACCACACTTCAACATCATACCTCGCAACTTTGAACCAAAGGCATCTATATACATTAAGTGGGCAAATTACACTGATGAAATAAATTAAGAGAATTTGCATTTGTTATGTAATTGCATTAAAAGAACATAACGGAACGAAAAACCACTGCTTCTAGACAAAAATGTAAATCTTGTACGGCAAATACGTAAGCGTACACGTGTGAGTATTCGTAGCTAGCAGAAAAACAGGCTTTAAAAGCGCGTGTAAGTTAAGACGTATTTCGTTCGATAGCACACCTCGGCGGATTTCTTGGTGTTATTTTGAAGCAATCAACTCAATTCAAATTGTAACAGTAAAAATGAGTAACCACCAATATTTAGAGGAAGGAATAAGGTGACGAATTGTGGGGAGGCTAAAATCAGGCCAATGCCAAGTCCAGATTTGTAGAGAATTCAATTTAACGTCCAGCATCATGTGTAACTTATGGAAACAGTTCCAGGATACTGGATCCATCGAGGAAAAGACCTGGGCAAGGTGATTCAAGTGCCACTATGACCAAAGAAGATTATAATTTATTGATTATATCAAGGCTTAACAGAGAGGCTACCTCTCATTACCTGTATGCAGCCACAGGAACCCGTGTATCAAGGGTGACTGTTTCAAAAAGACTTCATGAAAGAGGGTTATTTGCCAGAAGACCCCGCTGTTTGCGTCCCGCTCACATCTACGAACAAGAGAGTCCGCTTAGCATGGTGCAGACTGCATAGATATTGGAGTATGGATCAATGGGTGACCGTTCTATTCACCGACTAGTCCCGTTATAGCCTAAACACCGATTCTCGCCGTACGTTCATATGGAGAAAACTAGGGACCCTATACCCACCATCCAATGTTTGCGCAATCGACAATTATGGTGGGGGAGATTTAATGGTCTATGCAGGCATCATGTTGGATGGCCGCACACCTATCCATGTCTTTGAAAGAGGCTCTGTGACTGGTCTGAGGTATATGAATGAGGTCTTGAGTCCTACGTTCACCTTTTCAAGGGTGCAGTTCCCAGTTCGTTTTAATGGTCGATAACACGAGGCCACAAAGAGCTCATCTGGTTGACGAATTTCTTGAGAGTGAGGATATTCGCCGTAGAATTGGACATCTAGGTCTCGAGACCTCAACCGTATAGAGCATGTCTGGGATACTCTGGGGAGGGCAATTACAATTTGCAACCCCCTCCGAGAACCATCTAGGAAATGAAAAAGCGTTGCTGAACGAGTGTGCCCAATTGCTACAAAAACTGATAAACTGCCTTATTTCAAGTATGACATCATGCTGCGAGGTCCGTATAGCTGTAAGAGAGGGCCATACTTATACTATATCAACCACTTCTTTTGTTTATTCTGCAACCCTGCTTCATACCTTCCAACTGCAAGGAGTATTACGAACTATCATGCGTGTGTATTACAATTGTTGAATGGTTATTTGTTTTGTATTTTATCAATGTATGTGCATATCAAAGTTTATTAAAATCAATCCAGTAGTTCTAGAGATTTTCGATTATATATGAAAATTATCTTATTTTCTTTCTCCAGTGCATTATGAACACTTGACATTTATACGAAAATCGATAACTTCCCGTTGTTCCTGCTAGTGAGCGAGACCGCTATTAAAAGAAAATGCGTCAAAGGTGAAGATCCAATTGCATTATGTTACTCGGGGAGAAAAGTGAGGGGGCATGATTTAATGAACTTAAAAGCAAGTGATTGAAGGTGTTGTAAGTGTCAGATCTAGTAACAGCAAAGTGAAGCTAGTGATGTTCAGCCGTTTTCCTGATACTAGTTCAAAATATTGAAGTGAGTAACTTAAGCAAAAGCAAATTTTTGTAGTCAATATAACAGCACAAGTCAAAAATGAACATTTTCCGCCACTACAAAACATTATCGCACATGTTGCAATACATATATTCATACATACATACAATGATTTTGAACACTTGTACGGAGATAGTCCATAACTGCCCATTATTGGCATTAGAGAGTGAGACACCAAAAAGAGAATGGATGAATTGTAAACCATCAAATGCAGTACCTTCTTTGCAAAGAAATGGGGAGGAAACACGATTTAACTGAGTTTGAACACAGTATGAAAGTAGATACTGGAAGTGTACCTACTCGAAGTGTACATTTTTAAGAGAAGCGCTACTTCCTTTAACAAGTGTTCGAATGCAATAGTTTTTAATGTTAACAAAGAGCTTCCCGTCAAGCAGAAAATCGAATCACATAGTCAGTCTGGTGGTTGCAACAGGTTTCTGAAAAGTCTGCCGAAAATGCGAATTGCAAAAGTAGATTAGTCCAATGGAAAAGCTATCGCACACCAAATTGCGAGAATTCTTCATCAAGGAGCATCTGCAAGCATCTCTTAACGAATTGTTCACCATACATTACATTAAATAGGCTATAGTGGCTGAGGAACTGTTCGAAAGCCTCTACTTTCACCCTAGAATCAGGGAAGACGTCTTCAGTTCATAAAGAAGCACAAAGATTGCAGTAGATGACTGAAAAAAGGCTATATGTTTTCCATTGAATCACCTTTTCAATTATACCGTGTATAAGACAAGGTGCGAATACGGAGAACATGTAATGAAAGTATGCACCCCCATCTGCCCTGCCACAACTCTTTACACTCGTGAAGGCCATATTATGATTTGGAGGGTATTTTCTTGCCAATTCATCATACCATTGATTCCTGTCGAAGAGCTTCTGGATTTCTAAGAGTATTAAAGTGTTTTATCAAATCAAGTATATCCTTTTAATGTTGTACCCTTGCCGGGGATGGGCAACTTTTAGCAGGATATCACTCCCTGTCATACGGCTAACATTGCCCACCGTTAATTAAAAAAGAAAGATGGAGACTTTGGCAAACTTGAGTTGAGCCGCTCAATCATGAGATCTCAATCCAATTAGGATGTGTTTGAACGAGGCATCAGGTAGCTGGGTACATTACCATACAATCTGGAGGTACTGGAAAGAGTGTGTGTATTTCATCAAATACAGTATTCGATTCTTCATGTCACCTACCAAAATCTAATGGAATCCATCTGTTGAAGAATACATACAGTATATAGGGTAAAAAGTGGTTCAATATCATATTGAAGGGGAGGTCCTAGTAATATGGCCACTCACAGTGTATATATGCAAAGCAAAACTGAAAGTTATCCATCCAATTCTTTGTATCATTGCGTACGTACATCAGTGTCTCTCAAACTGTGGGGTGGGCCTCCTTTGGGGGTGTAATAATCTTACGTACGGGGTGCAAATATATCGAAAATTCAAATAAATTGTATTATATAAAAATTATTAATTTATTGAAAGGAAGCAAACAAACAAAATACATTCTTAATTATTAAAAGTAACCTATTACTAAAAAAGTAACATAATACTTATTCTATTACTAAAAAAGTAACATAATACTTATTCTATAACTAAAAAGTAACGTAAACTATTCATTACTTTAAAAGTAATACATACAAAACTTAATGCTTATATTGATAATTTGTATGCTTTATAAATAAGGTTGTGTATTGTAGCTTTAGCGTTAGAGCACATTATTATTGTATTCAACCCTTTTACATTGGCAAGAAAGGGGGAGCATGATGAAAATTATGATTGAAAATTGGGTCGAAAATATTGAAAGTTTGAAAAGCACTGACATAAATTTCTAAACTATGTTGTGAATCGCTACTAAATATATTATAAGGCAATAGAGTCTGTTTTCAAAAGAAAAATGTAAGTAAACGTAAAATTCTTAAAATAATATTAAACATCAATAATTTGATAATCCATTGTATTAAATAAAATAAGTGACATTACAATAACACAATTTTGTACGAGCTTGTGAAGAAGTTTTGTAATTCTCTAAACTTGGGTAATATTAAAAAAAAATTAAATTAAAGAAATGGTAAAGTTGAGTTTTTTTTTCTAAAATATAAAATGCAAAAATGGTTAATGTAAGAGTGGAATTAGGATAAAGGGTGAAAATTTTTAATTTAATTAATTACCATCATTCTCTCATCACTCAAACACTAAACTGACAGCAACTGAGTTGAAAAATACATTCTTGATACAAAACTAACTGGTTTCTTCTAGAATTGTAATTCCATTTAATTTTCGTTAGAACAATATTTTTTTTAAACAAACTGTAAGTTTTCTATTTATTTAAGAAGTTAATGAGTAATTAATTAACTTGAGTAATAAATTACTTGATGAAGTTAAAATGCTTTGAGGAAATGAAAAATAAGCACTTTCTTCTTAGATTGAAAAGTGATGGAGCATGAAAGAAAATATTACTTGCTTGCACAAGTGTTAGGAAATTGTAGAAATCTTAGTCAATTGATTCGTAGAAAAAAAATCGAAAATTTTAATGTTTTGATGCTCAGATTGAAAATCAAAAGAATATGTAGAAATTAAAGGTGAAAAAGAAAGTTTAGAGATATTAGAATAAAATAATTATACCCTAAACGTAACTTTCACTAAACGTACTGTACAAATATAATTCTTTAACAGGTTGTTAGAAATTACAATACATAAATTTTATTAAAAGAAAAAAACAACATTATAGTATATACTATAGCAAAATTCAGTGAGAAACCTCCAAGATGAATTTGTAATTTTTCGATTATATATCTTTCTCTATATATAAATAAGAAGAAAAAAAAGAAACTATCTCATCACGATATCTCCGGAACTATCAGACCGACAGACTTGAAGTTTGGTAGCCGTAAGAAGGCGATATACGTTTACAAAAATCCTTTTATTCAGCTATTAGGCCTACAGACTTAAAATTTAACAAATATGATACTTTGTTAAGTAGTGAAAAGCTAAAATATTTCTTTTTTTTTGTTTAATTTGTAATTCACTTAAAATTAACTCATTAAAAACTCCTTTATCTTTCAATCTCTATTATTTTATTTTTCAATTCACCCGCTCGAAGAAGGGTATATTAGCTAGTTTCTTACAAACCTACTTTCCATTGTTGTTGCTACCTGTATTAATCCACCTTTTCCTGATCCATCATGTACTATGTGAAGTTTACTTTCATCTATTTTTTCTGTTACATAATGTATTTCATTCAATCGGTTATATTTAATTTTCTTTCGCAGCTGAATTTAACTTATAACAAACCCATTTGGAGTCCTTTTAATTCTCAAATATTAACTGTTAATAAATATTTATGAAAAACAAACAATGAAAGTATATATATAGATTAAACACTTTAAATAAAATCTTTAAAAGTGCCCGTGGTCACTGGTTTTTTTATGACAAGTATTTACTAGTTATTTATTTTTTTACATCTGGAATATCTGTGGATATTTGAGTTTCAATTAAACAAGAAAATTGAATTAGTTACAGAAGTATTCTAAAAAAAGTACATTTATAATAAAATCCAACAAAAAAAACAACAACCAAGAGTAAAGTGAAATTACTTTGTTGAAATCATGAATATTGAAAATGGTACTGAATAAAAAATCAAATATATCAACGTAAAAAATAAATAATATTTTAGTAGAATTTTGTACCGTAAGTGGATGTAAGCTATGATTAATATTCTGATACAATCCAGAAGGATATTTGTCAAAACAAATCTATATTGAAAAGCTCAGTCTTCTTAATTAACAAAGGAATTGCCTATCTGATTCTGCAACAAAATAGCTATCCATACACTTTGAGATAAACTTATCAAAATGAATTCCTCACTTTGCAATATAACAGGAATGGGCGAAAATTTCCAGGGTATGAGCTACTTCTAATGTTTTCCAGGTCTTATGGCTCACCCAGGGGCGTAAGTGTGGCCATTCTATATTAAAACTGTATGTTTTCATTTCATAACACTTGTTTTCGGCATTGTACTTCTCTTTCCAAATATGACAGATTACTATTTTTACTACAAAAACGGAACAATACAAAATTGTCCAGTTGAATGCTTGAACAATTATGAGCAGTTTCTAGACCATAGACGTATTCAATGCAGTGAGCAGAGAACATGCGTGAACCAATGACGCGTGTATGTATTAACATTTGCTCACTACCGATTCCTGCGCCCATCGCGAAACATCAGCACCACAAATTCAACCGAACAATCAAGTTGGGAACGCGATCCGGGGATGCGCGGGGAAGGGGGTTAGGATAACTCAGCAGCCTATTCCGTACTATCGCTGGAAGATCTGATCATCAACATTTATTCTCTAATTTAGTTGTCAGGTGGGAGAAGAATTCATTTCCACTGCCAGCATTTCAGTGATCGTTTTTTCCCCTTACAGTGGTAATGAACGCATTAAGCGTCTTTATTTGCTTCCAATGAAGCTACAAGTTTATGGATTTATCAAATCAATTGTGAAAAGCCGATTCTCTATTCTAGTTGGATTCGTGTTCCATAAATATATTTCTTTTAGTTCGCGCATCTTAGGTCTTAGTAAAGGTGGTCACCCAAAATTGCCTTTGCCGTCAACCGGTCGATCGCGATCGACTTTATGTTTATCCTTGTAATATAAGTTCTTAAAAAGGTATATCGAATCCATAAACATCGTTCATTTTTCTTTTTGTTCTCACGTACTATTTTTCATGAAAATATTCTTTCTCCATCTTTATTGAGAGAGAGAACATTTTTCATTTAGTGTTATTTATATATATAAATCGAGTTTTAATCTGAAATTCAGGCTTGTGTTCAATGGGCGAGTTTTAAATTTATAAATGCTATAAAGGATGTTCGCTAAATATTTCGAAAATATGCTAAGAAACTGGTTTATCTACGTATTTTATATTACAAAAAAACAAAAACAAAAGGAAAAAAAAACAGTAATTTGTTATTAATTGAAAATGAGTCGCATGATACAAGCATAATACTTGTTACTTAATTTTATGTAAATAGTTATGCTATTAAAATAATTACATGACTGAAAAATGTTGCATTTTCAAGTCAAAAGGGTAAAACTGTAGAAAATATTACATAATATATTATTTTTAATCTTCTTACTATATGAATTCATTTACTGGGTGTTCATAATATTAAACTTGAAATTTGCGAGCAGTCTATAGCAAAATCTATTCAGTGGAATTGTATGAAAACTGGGTAATGGCAGAATGAAGTGATGGGAATTAAATCAAGGAGAAAAACAATGAGTTTCCAAAAACATCTCTAGCTTTGTTGAGAACTTGTAAATAATCTTCAAAAGTTTACAGAGTGTGCTCGATATGCTGTCTACCATTGTCAGCTACCATGTGGATGCGTAAAATCTCATTTTCGACTGCTGAAAGCAGCTTGAACTGGGGAATGTTACGCACGTGGCGTTCTATGCTTTCTTTAAGGTTGGACAGAAATGTGTGTGATGGGATCACGACAGACCATAGCCTTGAGGTATCCCTACAGCCAAAAGTTACAAGGATTAAATTCGCGGGGGGGGGGGTCTAGGACGTCAAGTGGTAAGAAAATGCATGCTAATGATTCTGTTGTTACCGAAATGGTGGCGGAGCACTTGTTTCACACAACGGGCGATGTAGAGGAGCACCATCCGGCATAATCACTGTAGTTGCATCACATAACCTTGCCTGCCGCTTCCAAATAGTAGTAGACAATGATGGACAGCACACACATATCGAGCATGTTTTGTAAAGTTTTGTAGATTATTTTTATGTTCTCAATAAAGCTATGATACGCCACCTAGGGGTAGTTTTTTTAAACTGATTGTTTTCCCCTCGATAAAATTCACATCATTTCATTCTGAAATTACTAAATTTTCATGCAATTCCGCCGTATAGTTTTTGCTATAGATTTCCCGTAAATTTCAAGTTTAATCATAGACACCCGGTGTATGTATACATATTTATAGAAAACATATAAAGTTTAATTGTATTTAATTAAGTCGCTGTAGAAGCAATAATACTTTTGAAAATAAAGACAAAAATATCACCAAAGCATTGCATATTTTCCCCCCAAATCCCTTTATCACACAGGAACGAGACTCCAAATACTACTTAATACCCACTATTATATAATACAGCAAATTTTTAGGGGGAGTAAAATCACCAACAAGCTCACTATCATTAACAATTGACTAATAAGACCATGCACGCTTAGTTATAACAAACATCCTGCAGCATGAAGAATTTATTTAGTTCCCAGTCAATGTAAAGTATTAGAAAATGTAACAGCCTTGATAAGTTTCCTTATCAATTTCTACATAAGAATCACTATTCATTATCTCCGACAAATCACCAATTTCCTCAACTTTGGCTGCACAGATCTTACTTCTCTCAAGAAAGAGAGCAAATGGTAAGAACTCTTAATACATTTCCTGCGTTGTGGAGTGGGTGAGTGAGTGAGTAAATATTAACGTCGCACTATTCAGCTATACACGAGGGCTTTTGACAATGTACCTCGGAATTCTGAATCCCGGTCATGTGACGAAGTCAACACCTGAGCTCTGGGACTCCCTCTCCTAACTTCTACACTAACGAAAGAAGTTGGAGCCTCGACGTATTTAGCGTGCGTCGGTCTTCAGCGATACTAGCCACGAACTCATGACACGTCAGCCACGAGTGCTTACCTTGACCACTAGGTTATCACGGCCGCGCACTGTGGAGTTGGTTGAGATAAGAAAGGAATTTTTTTCCAATATTAAACTAACGCTGTAGGTTATACTCATGATTTATCTAGATATGCAATGCCTAATAATAGGCTGCACCCTTGTAAAGACTGAGATGTTCTCTCAGTGCCGCTTAGAGCTGTGGGAGGAAGGGGAGGATGACTAGCTATATCAACGAATAAATCTATTTATTGAACACACACTTCATCAAGACAATTCAAATAATTTAAACGAAAAGAGATGTTCTCAATCTAAGCAATATTTGGAATAATAACGAGATGCGATAATTATGAGAAGACTTTAAATATCGACGCTCTAATTTCAGGATCAAATCTACTATTCCAATTATCAGGGCAATAATTAAACTTTAGTGACCAATCGTCACTTTAATTTTTTTCATCTATCTAATATCTGAAATACGCTATAAAATAGTATACTTGATCAGTAGCAATCTATCCTTCTCTTACATTCTATATCTTAAGCATGAAAACCTAGACTATATCCTGCCTAATATGAATAATCAGGTTTTCTTCAGAAGGGGGGTTCGCTGTGAATAAACTCGAATTGATAGACCAAAGATTTACCAAGAAGATTATATTAAAGGAAGAACGCGGATAGATCCGTCACACCCTTTCTGGACAAAATTTGCTGCCAACAAGAAAAGTCTTTATTTTTCTGTGTTCTGAACAAACAATATCTGTCATTTGAAAAGAAATCCATTTTTTTTCTAAGCCAAAACAACAACAAAATATTTCGATCCACTGAAGAAATTGCACAACTTGAAAGTTCAGATAAATAAAGTTGAGATCTGTTGAAATAATTCTCTAGTTCGTAGTTTATTATTCAAGAGGGTTTTGACCTTCATTTTAATCGGAGGGAAAAGAAAAATTCGTTAAATAGAAGTTTAATAAATCGGGGTCAGACATTCTCTATATATAATACTTTTTACATTATATTTTTCTGAAAACCTCCTTTTTTATGTAAACGATATATATTCAAATTAAGTACCTTCGCATAATTTATATACACTGCTGGCCACCATAAATGCAACACCCTGAAGGAAGCATGCAAATAACATGAAATTTACAACATGCATTAGAGGAGGTGAGATATGCAAATGATTAGAATTTCAGCGCAGGCACACATCACGCAAGCCTGTGGCGCCACCTCAAAGCGTTATTTAAGACTTGGAGATTTCAACGATTTTAAGTTCTTCAATTGTGTTTTTCTTGTGGCTTTTTCAAAAAGCGATCAGTTATGTCTCGTAGAAAACAGCGATCAGCTTTTGATCAAGTATCCAAGTTCGATAGAGGAAGGATAGTGGCCAGCAGAGATTGTGGATTATCTTTCAGATAAATCGGTAGCCGTGTTGGACGAAACCAAACAACTGTAATGCGGATATGTGACCGTTGGATGCAGGAGGGTAGGACGGACCAACGTGGTCAATCGCATTCACCTCAGTGCACCACTTCATGTGAGGACAGACAAATTGTGCACGTGGCAGTGACGGATCCCTCAGTCACATCACGAACCATAGCACAGCACATTGAGTCTGTAACGCATCATTCAGTGTCTGCGCGTACCATTTGACGCCGTTTACAGCAGAATGGTCTGTTCGCTTGCCGTCCATTGCTTGGTCTACCCTTGACGCCGAACCACAGAAGGATGTGGGCGGCAGAATGGAATGAAATTGCCTTTACCGACGAGTCAGGCAGCTGTCTGCAACACCACGATGGTCGGATTCGAGTCTGGAGACACCGGGGAGAGAGGACACTGAACAGCTGCGTTATACACCACCACACTGTTCCTGCACCGGGTATTGTGGTATGGGGCGGTACTGGATATTACTCTCGCACTCCTCTAGTACGCATTGACGGTACTTTAAACAGCCAGCACTACATTTCCGAGGTGTTGGAGCCAGTTGTCCTTCCTTACATTCAGGGCTTGGCCACAGCCATATTTCAACAGGATAATGCGTGAACACACGTGGCACGCATTGTCCGAAGGTTCTTCGTCAATCACCAGATTGAATTGCTTCCCTGGTCGGCTCGCTCTGCGGATCTTTTGCCGATAGAAAGCATGTGGATCATGGTTGCGCAACGATTGACACAGATTACACCTCCAGCTGCCACACCAGATCAACTTTGGCAACGTATGGAAGCTGTTTGGTCTGCTGTACCCCAAGAACACATCCAAAGTCTCCTTGAATGAATGCCGAGGTGTGTGGCAGCGGTGATCTCCAACAATGGCGGCTAATCTGGCTACTGATTCTGGCAGGAACCACACTTCACAGAAGTATATAAATTTAATCATTTGATACTTGGTCAAAATGTTATCTACAAAATAAATTTTGTTGTTTTATCTTTTGTCTTTCTTGGTGTTGCATTTACTGTGGCCACCAGTGTATATATATTGGTATAAATAAAAATATAATAAGTTTACCACAATAGAATGAAACAAGATATCAATCATTGGCATGGTCAAGTAATTTTAGCGCGTTTTTCACATGTTTTTGAGAAACTTTTGTTATAAACTAGCGAAATTCAGGGAAATTTGTAGGGAAATTCGCGAAAACTATGGGAAAATTTAAGGTCAATTGGTTGCTTATTGGCTGAGAAAAAGGTACGACAAAATATAGAACATAGATGAAGACGAAATTTGCGTCCTAATAGCGCTTTTGTTCCACTACGTGAAAAACGCGCTAAAAATCTTTAAATAGTATTCATACATTTCAATGTAGGAGACCAGGATACCAGAAATCTAAAAACAGCGTACTTAAAAATTATATGTCGATACATAAAATCTATATTAAATGGATTCATATACATGTTTCTCTAAATTCAATAATGGAACGGTCAAAAGTATTTTAAGACAAGTTGAGATAAAAAAACAAACCATTCACAGCTCCTTAAAATATTTTGGATTCATAAAAGGTGAGTCCCCAGAATTGTAATTACACAACCATTTACATCACCTTAATTATGATGCATTTCGAAACTTAAGTTTGTGCTTCTATAAAAGATTGCTTCATGAACAGACTGCAATTTATTTTCACGCAAGGAGTGACTGTAACGCACCGTATTTCCAAAAGTCTGAGAAGTTTCACTCTGTGTCTTCAACTCAAATGCTCATTTATTTAAAGTAACTCAAGCTTGACGCGGTTAATGACATGAATAGTTATCCTATGTAACTGCTTTCTGAAGTAAAATGCCTTATTGTCCATTACTTGGATCAATGATTTCCCGAATATGGATAATTATTTTAATTTAATTCCAGAAAGGACTATATTTTCATAACAAAATGTTCATTTATAGAAAAGATATTGATAAAATGATAGTTCAACATAAAATTTGAAAATACTAACATATTTAAATCTTAATTGATATATAGGAGAAGTATTATAAAAACTTGCAATTCTGCATAATTGCAGTACAATATTCAACGGAGTGTCATAACGTTATTTATCTTAGTGTGTCTTGTTTTTCTTTCTCTACACGTAATCTGTCCTTGTTTTTAGAGAAATCTTACATAAAAGAACTATTTTGTTCGGTTTTGTTGCTATACATTTACAAATTCTTCGGGAAATTCAGGCTGGGAAGTGTAAAAAGTATAAAATTGGCAAAACTAAAAAACACAATAAATTCATAATACAATCAAACCTTAGAACAGAATAAATTTATAAAAAAAATTAGTTTCCATAAAACGAAGTACTGCCATAGTAAAAATCAGTTTCCATAAAACAAAATATAGCCATAACAAAAATAAACAAAGTATATTCGTATCACACATTTTTTTCCCAAATATTACACATAAGTATTCAGAAATGAAATAATAGGTAATAAAATATAAATTAAAAGGAATACAAAAAAAAAAACTACCAATACATAAATCGCTTTATTTTCATTTGGGTCTCGAAGCTTTTTTTCATTTTTTCTCTATGTAAGATATTTCTTTTATTTATATAAAAACAAGTAATATAATTTTTTAAAGTCAATTCCTACATAGGTCAACAAACAATATTATTTTAGTTCCTTTTTATTAAATAATTACAATTAATATAAATATGTAAATACATATGGCAAAACCACAATATTAAGTGGCAAAAGAGAGAAAAGAACTTTCCTCGCAATTTTCTATTTTCTTTGCTATATAAGATGTTGGATTATTATTTTTGTGTTTTTGTTAATATTTATTCTTTAATTAAATTTAATTATTCCAATAAAATAGTCTAGTAAAAAGAAATCACATTCTTAGAAATTAGGTGGGATTCTCCCAGTTGGGATTCAAAGCCACAATCTTTGGAGTAGAAGTTTAACGCACTACTCATTGCGCTACAGGGACACAATGAGCGATTTTCCTTTTTATATAATGTGATGGAAAATTATTTTTGTTTGTTACTAATTATTCAATAATTAATGAGTTAATATATTAAAAAACTGTATTAACATCAAGTTTCATCCATTACAAGTTTAAAAAATGTATTTGAATTTGAGTGGATGAAAGAAGCATTTTATTAAGGACTGAAAATTTGAACAATATATATATACACTCAAGAGCCAAAACAATATGACCACCTGTCAATAACGAGTTGGCCCACCTTTGGCGCGCAACACAGCTTCAACCCGCCTTGGCTTGGATGCAACAAGTCCTTGGCAGATGGCCGGAGACAGATTGTACCAGATGTTTAAGCAACGGTCACGCAAATCCGAGATATTGCGAATTAGTCGTCTTTGAACTCTGAGCTGCCGTCCCACGACATCCCAAATATGTTCTATCGGATTGAGATCCGGTGAGTTAGGCGGCCAGGACATCAACTGGAATTCAGCATCATGTTCCTGGAACCACTCCAACACAATTTCAGCCTTGTGAGACGGGGCATTGTCCTGTTGGAACATTCCATTTCCAGATGGAATAAAAGAGGCCATGTAAAGTTGCAACTGGTCCGCAATGATGTTCAGATACCCTATAGCATTCATGGTCTGCTCTACCACAGCTACGGGTCCCAGAGATACCCAAGAGAACGTCTCCCACAGCATTATACCGCCACCACCGGCCTGTGTATAACCGACTGTGCATTGAGGGAGCAACTGTTCGCCTGGAAGACGGCGTATCCTGACACGGCCATCGGCGTGATGAATGACAAACCGTGATTCATCTGACCAGGCAACTCTCTCCCACTGATCCATGGACCAGTGGTGATGCTCCTGGGCCCAGCGCAGGCGCAGTTGGCGATGACGCTTGGTCAACAAAGACACACGAGTGGGACGTTTGCTACGTAGCCCCATATCCAACAGTGTCCGCTGAACAGTGTGCTCCGATACAATTGTACTTGGCCTTTCATTGTATTGGACTGTCAGCTGAGCCACTGTCTGGCTCCGGATTTACTTCACCATACGAGACAGTCTCCGACGACCTTTTTCTTTGATAGCATGTGGACGTCCAACACCATGTCGTCTATTGCTGGTTTCACCGTCATTCATCCACTTTGCATTACTAACAACTGTAGATCGCGAACAACCCACGAGTCATGCAGTTTCGGAAATACTTGTGCCAAGCCTTCGAGCCATTACAATCTGCCCTCTATCAAAGTGGCTTATATCCGCAGCCTTTCTCCTCACACACATAAGTAAGTGAAAGAATGATTCTTCAGACTCTCCAGCAGCAGTTAAATACCACTTCCACCTGATCACGTGCCTTCCACGTCATCGAGGCGAGTTCATTGCAAAATGTAGGGGTGGTCATAATGTGTTGGCTCTTGAGTATATATATATATATACATACAGGGAGAGTGTGAACTAAAAGTAGGAATTGAAAAAAATAGTTGGTCAAATGATTGATGAGTTAATATTAGCGTCGCACTCTTCAGCTACTCGAAAGCTTTTGGCGACGGACCTCTTAAATTTGAACGATGGTCAAGAGACAAGGACGACACCTGAGCTGTAACCCCCTCTCCTAAGTACCACACCAACAGGAAGACGTTTGAGCTCCCAATAGATTTAACATGCATCGCTTCCATACACGGCGGGTCTTCAGTGTTACTAGGCTCGACCTCATGACACGCCGGGCACGAGTCCGTTAACTTGACCACACAGCTCCCACTGCCACAGATGGTCAAATGAAATACTACATTTGGGTTGCTTGATATTTGTTACTGTTAATATAAAACTAGATCATAAAGTATGTGTGTGTTTATTTAATGATAATTTTGAATACAGAAGAAAAATTGTTTTGAAAGTTATACTGCTCAAAACCATTTTTTAAGAAAAAATTCTTTGTACTTATCTTTTTTGAGACTTATGTGTGTCAGCAAAGAGTTAAATGTCACATGCTCATATCAAGTGAAGTTTTAATCAAGCCTCATGCTGGAGTTCCAATTTTCTAAGCAACGATCTTTAAAAAGCCCCGACGCACGTTTTTATAGGTGCAGGAAGTACTATGGAAGCTAGGTGGGGGAGAGGTTTTTTATTTTTAGCAGAACAAAGCAATACAGAAAGGAATAATGCAAAGATGAGAACACGTAGCGCAACAATGTAAAACTAAAACAATATTGACCGAAGTCTTTGCCACAAGAATTATCTAAACAGCCAGTATCTCGCCATCAAAAATTTGCTATGTAACGATGGAGGTGATCTTGGTCCATTGGTTCAGCCAAATCACGGAGCAATATTGAATCAGTTTGGTTGGTCAAAAATTCCTATGCAATCAAAATGTTCTTTCAGGGGGGGGGGGACATAGTATATTCCAACTTTGATGAGAATTATTTCATAATTTATGTACTTGATCTCTCTCTGTTCATTAATTCTCAAAATAAATTTGTTCGTTAATCCATTGCGAAGGTTTCATGTAGCTGTCACAATTTTCGCACAGCACTAGTTTTCCTTACCATCTGTACTGTTTTCACTCCAAATACCAGCTTATTCAAATCTCAAAAAAATTATGTTTGGTGTTATATTTATGTCAATGAGAATAAAACAATCTAAACTCAGTTATTAGCTTATTACTTCACAAATTATTTTTAAAAAAAACCTGAAATCTTTAAAAATTATTTGAGCATTCTCTCAACTGATATTCTTGACTTTTTATATTAAGTTATCAATCTTTTTGGACATCGTATTCGCATTTATTATAGTTAAGAATAAATACCACCATAAATTTTTAATAATAAACCATCAACAATAATATCCATTTTTTGGCATAGACCACAATCAAACAATACATACAATTCAAGTTAATTTTAAGTTTGGTGATTATTAAGATTTAGCTACTATGGAAATTGCAATTTCCAGTTTTCCACATAATCCGAAAGCCTCAATTATGATCAGCAATACATAAGCTCCAATTCATTTCGAACATATTCGTGGCCTGTAAAATAATGAGTGGACTATTAAACTTCCTAAGCTATTTCCCATTTTATTCTGTCTGATTCGCTTAATGAATAGCCAGGAATTCCATAATGAATTGCAAGTATGGTAATTACCGCTTCGCAGCAAATAATTTCGACCGCGTTCCCCAAATTGTAACAGTAATTAGCGTTCGGCCTTGAAATTGCCTGAATAACTGTGAATGCGAACGATATGCAAATAAAGTGTACTCTAAGATGGTAATGACCATCGTGTGCTCTTGAAGGAGGAGGGCTCTTAGAGAGGATGGTGACAGCTGGGCTGTCAAAAGACATGGTGGGATATCGTGTAGAATAAATGTTTGTCACTCTTCAAAAATATTGTATGCAGAAATTAAACTAATCGTTGCGCAATTGCTATATTATATTTTTTTCTATTAGTACAATTTAATTCTAATAAATTTTCAAAATGTTCAAGGGGGCAGAATTTTGTTTACGAAAATGGGTAGTTGAGTGCTTTATTTATTTTTTGTTGTTGTTTTATTTAGTTTTAAAATCTCATCACACATTCAATGTTTACAAATATACATTTCTTAAAGGAAAAGTTGCTATGAATGAATGAACTGACAGATTAATGAATACTTAAGGCAATATGGTACCAACTTCACAATTTTTTCCATTTTTAATATTTGATATTTGGTTTTAATTGTATTTTATAAAGGTTAGTATGTAATAATAATTCCATACAAAAATTTTTAAATTTGTTGCAAAATGTTTAAAAAATCTAAATTTTTTGATCTTTTTTTAAACATTTTTTAAAATCCTAAGGCTTTTTTAAATATGTCTCTTTTCTTTCAAACATTTTTTCCAAGTACCTTATAATATACTATAGAAACTGTGCATGGGAATTTTTCTGCTGCTGCTCTTTAATTTTTTATTAATTTTTTTTTATAGTTAAGGCGATATGGTACCCTAAAAATCATTAAACTGTCGAAAATTTTTTTATTAGTTTAGCTTATTTGTTATCATCAAAATCTCATTCAAAATGCTAAAAATTAACATCCAATTATTTTTTAAAAATATTGGAAGCGTATTTATAAAAACGCATAGGAATTTGTCTTTTTTATTCAGGTACAAACGAATATATAAACATAAATTAAAACATGAATTATTTAACTAATAAAAGGGACTCCTTTATAAAATAATAAAACAAAACTATCATTTTTATTTACATATTGAAATTAATATTCTGTGTGTAATATATAAAATTTATATACACAATTTTTCTTTTCCTTCCTTTCATATAAATTACTCGGAAATTTTCACCTAATTCTTAAGGAAAATTTAACAAGATTTCCTTCGATGGTTAAAAAAGCAACACGTCAGCAAAGATAAAATCAATTATGTTACTAAAGTGCCCGGAATTTGGTTACCTAAATGAAAGATAAAATAACTTGATTAGGTAGTTTCCCGAATGTATAGGAATCGAATTAGAGCACTATGCAGTCAAATTGGAGTAAGCTTCCTTGAGTTTGCCTAAAAGAAATTCTCACACTTCTGCAAGAAAAAAACTAATCGTATTAATAAATAAATTCACTTCTGCTTCTGATTCCTTAGAATAATATAATAAACCCCTATCATATAGTTTCATAAGTATATTCAATGCAATTTAACGAATTTGCTTAAGCAATAAGGTACGACAACACTGAGAAAATTGTGACTATAAATAATTCATTCACATTGTAATGCCGGAAACTATTTCATAGATGTTAAAGCGAAAAATATGTGATATTCTTAAAGCTAGCAAGGGGAAAATCAAACTGTAAGGGAAAATATAATTGTTTAGATAACTTACAGTGGTGTTATGTAAGGGATGTTTAAGTGATAAATGCCTTTCCACAAATGATTAAAATAACACGGAAACAGCATTCGCCTTTTAAAAAAATTATTTTAATGTTAATCGAACCAATGTAACTATTTAAATTTGCCTTTGTTTTGTTCAATAACATATAATATTGTTCAATAACAATATACACGTAAAATTCAGAGAGCTTATGATGCTGTTTCTTGAATTCGTCTAACAGCCAGAGATGGAGATAATACAAATGTTTATACTATAAAAATAATATTTAGATTTAATTTACATTTAAACTTAAGTATTAATGCAGGTATAAATGGCAATCACCTCTGGAAGATGGTGCGTATTTAAAATTAGAGTTTTAATGGCGTTTATTGACAAACACATTGTTTCCTTCCGATCCGTTTCTTGTTTAGAGTCAGAATGCCCCGGTGCGGTGGTGTAAAGTTTCAGTTTGGGTAGGAACACGGGAAAATCTGGCACACTCAGTCACAGTTAAGTGAAGAGTGCAGGAAATAGTTTATGTCTGAAAAGGAACATTTCTTCCTATAGAGAATTTTAAGTATCTACTTACAAATGCTTATTTACCAATCGCTACACGTCTATTTCAGTTTTAAATATTTGACTAGAGGCACCACTAATGAGTGACTGGTAAGGCCGGATTACTGATGTGAATGTTGCGTTAGGACGAGATGATGCTCGTTATGTTGGGTTCTTGAAAGTTCCGATTGTATGTTAGAGAGAGTTCATGAGAATGTGTTGGGGTGTCTTGGGGCGCCGCAAAGTGGACAGTTTTCACGATTTGGCGCACGGAACTTATTTTATGGCCCTAAAGTCTTCATAATTATATCTAATGATCAAAAATTATTGTAATTAACTTGGGAGCAAAAGTGTTCTCGATACTAACGTTAATGTTTGCGTGGGGTGACTGAGACCCCAATCGTTTTTTTTTTAAATTATTTTTTACCATATACGATAAAAATCGTGAATAACTTAAATAAGAGAAAGTATACTTACCTACTTTTAAGGACTTTTCAATTTTTCTTTGATAATTTGAGAAAAAATATCAACCAAATAGAACCACAAGAAATTTCAATTATTTAATAAAGGAAACAAATCACAGACACTTTTCGCTAACATGATAGGAATGTTATTTGCAGGCAAAAATGTCATATGTTGTTCAAGTTATTGTAGTTTTATTGCCCTTTGATGATCGATAAACAGCATGCTGAATATTTTCCTGCTTATGTCTTTTTGACAGAACGAACAGTGTCTTGTGCTACACTAATGACTTCATATTTTTCCTGATGGAGTTGTTTAGGTAATATTTGAAAATTTTCATTTCAACTCAAACGTTTCATGTCAATCGATTTTCTTATATTTACATTCGCAATGATCATTAATATGCTTTATTTCAGCAGGTTCTTCCCTTGCTTTATCATTTTCAACTTCCTTCAACTCCACTTCTTTTTCTTTCTTTCTTTTGCTCATTTATATTTATAAACCCTAATAATTCGTACACCACAGCAATCAAAACTAATAAGTTGTTCACAGGGGGAAAATGTAGCCTGTTCATAGAAAATATCTTGGATCTAAAGTAGTCATGCGAGGAACTCAGTCACAAAACAAGTAACTTAAAACTTGTAAAAAAACCGATTGCCAAGCATAAAAAAGAAGGAAATATGTTACAAATACATTTTAGCTCCCATGAATACTGTCAAATATACGGAAACTGTCAAGGTAATTGGTACCACATAAGCATCAAAGAATTAACGACTTCGTGAGCCTGGGGTGACTCTGCGCCCCACGCGCTTGCTCCTGGGTTAAAGTAAATTGGGTACTATTTCTCTCTATATATATATATTCTACCTAGAAAAAAGGCTATTAAGGGCTCAACAATTTTTCTAAGTCTGAATTTGATTAAGAATAAATGACAGCTAAGTGAACCTAGTTTTTGAACAAGGATCTAAAGATATTAACAGAAACGGTAATGTGACATGCCTGAAAATATTTACAAAAAATAGGGTGGCAAGATAAAGATTAAACAAAGACAATCAAACATTAGTTCACATCTACAAGCATTAACATTGTACATATGCAATAAAGGATAATAGGTATGATGAGGAGTGATAGGAAAAGAGTGAAGGGGGCAACATAGAGAGTGCGTGATTACGTGTGTAGGGAGGGTTTGGTAGTATTTGAGCAGTAGAACTATTTATTGCATGATTGCGAGTCACTAGCAATATTTTCTCTGCAATCGTGTTGACGCATCCTATTACGGAGGGAAATAAAAAGGCGGAACAAGCGTCGCAAAAATACCCACGTCTAACAGTGAAAACAAATAACTTTGGGGGTTGCCAGAAGTATAGAAGGTAAATTCGGTATTAAATTAAAGGTCCATATCTATTTTATGTGACTTAAGTGTTACAGTGATCAGTCCGTGTCAATCTCAAAAGTTCTAATCCATTAAACACACAAAAAAAAACGACATGCCTTTGGGGGAATTACGTATTGTGCTAAATATTACGTTTTTACAATTTTGAATCTAATTTGAACCTAATCTGAGGGTCAAATAAAGAAATTATTTACCCATTACGCGTATTTTCAAAGAAAATGCCAAAAGGTACAAAATCTTGTTCAGACGAAACGATAGAACTTCCGACTGGAAAATGAGGCTCACAGGTGTTCCTGGTAGCCCCAACAAACCCGATCTAAGCCGTCGACTGTGTTGGAGATTTCCAATCTTGCACTGACGAAAAATGATTACAACACGGCTAGGGAGCCTATGAGAACCATAAATTAAGGGGTTTTTTTTGCACAATTTCATTTTTGGGGTTTCCGTGCGCTAGATCGGGAAAACTGCCTACTGTGCGTCGTAGAGCGTCTGTGTGGGTTCCCCCTTTTCTGCTCTTAATAGGTAAGGTGTTTCCCGCTTTCAAAACCAACACGTGATGCAGAATCCCTTCTGTTTAAACGCAGTGGGAATTGCTATTTGGCCACTGGTCCTTGTCATCCCTCGTGCGGTCGACTTTGAAACCGGAGATTAGCGTGAAAACAGCCCCGGTAGTTTTTCGGTCAGCTGGATAAAGAGAAGTCAAAGGTTGACTTGCCTTAGAACATAAGCATCGAATTGCATGTCTGAAGTATTTTCCCACGCGAAACTAAAAGACAGTTGAGAAGTAATTAGTTCTCTAACAGGAAATCGATCCTTTGGTGGAGACCATTGCAGATTCTTATTTAGAGAACCCTATAGTAAGAATGTGTACTCTAAATAATGTGTGGTGTGTGAATAAAAGCGTAAATGTATTCGTAAGATTACGATCAAGTAACGATTATGTAAACTTATTCATAATCGTATTAAAATAGTACGCCTGTGCGTTTTTACTTACTAAATTTAGAAGCAAAATACCTGAAATGAATGCAACAAATTTGGTATTTCCATAAATTTTTAGTCCTCGATAACCGAGTGATCCTGATTGCAAACTTAGTCAGAGTTTTATTCAATTAATGGGGGAGCTAGTCTTGATGATAATAAAAACCTATTGTGTATCCGAGCTGTTGCACGTTAAATTTGTCTTGGTTCAAACTTCTCAGGTTGATACAGTGTAGAAGTTAAGGGGTTGGAATGTCAGCTTAAGCTTTTCTAGTTGTTTGAGTATGATTGAAATTAACGAGAATCAGTCCCATTAGCCCTTATTTTGCTCAGATGGGGACATTAAAATTTAATCAATCAGCTCAAATCTATTTTTTCTCAATCCTACGTTGTTGTTTTTTTAAATGTCTTTTAAATCAGTAGTATTAGTTCATATAAGATAATCTTTCGTGTTATGAGACACTGGAAAAAATTAATGGATTTATAATTAGTTTAAGTTTCTAACTACTTTCCCATTCCATTTAAAGATATTTTTTCATATAAATAGAATTAGTTCATTAATAAATAAGTTAATTTTTTTTCCAGCTTCATTTTTAGTTATACTGATGAAAACAAATTGGTAGTTCATTTTTTGTTTTTATTATAAATTTAATATTTCAGTCGGATAATTGGATTCATAAAGATGAATAACAGTAATTTTTATTTCCTTCGTATTTTTGTCTAGAGACGGATATGCATTTCTTGGTTGTTACAATATATACAAAAAACAATATTACTTTTTCTGAGGCATATATTACACATTTTATCCAGCATAATGGACTTAAAGACTATTAATTTAAGTACACAAATTCCAGCCTTTTCCTTATATTATCATATTTCATGGTAATTTCAGATTCAAAACACTACACTTTTCTAAGATACTGAGCAATATGGATTCTTAAAAACAAAAATAGATATGTTTAGATTGCCTAAATGATTATGCATATCTAATATCCATCTCATATTAAAATTCTATGAAACTTATGAGGAACTAGGAAAAATACAGAAAATACTGTAACTTATTCAACGAACAATACACTTTATTCCAAGAACTCTAGTGTCATGTTTGCAAATGAAAAACACTTTTCTCTTTCAATAACGTTTGTGTTATACATTTTTCCCATTCAAAATGGGTTCCCAGAATAATGTATTCCAGTATTTTTATTTATAAATGTTTATTACTTGAAAATGAGGAGTTTTTGCCTTAATTGAATTGTACTAATTGTACTGATTATAAAAAGAAACACCAAGATAAAGGATTCTATTGATTAGTTTCTTTGATGAGACAGTAGTGATACAAATGCAATAGCATATCTTATTTTATTGCTATTACATTTTACTAATGCTCACAAATGGTGAGAATAAGAACAGCATAATGTAAAATAGAGCTACATATAAATAAAAAGAACATATATTTATAAATAAATTGTTTTCCCTTTGAAAGGTATTCGGGTGATAAAATAAAGGGTATTAAATTAAAAACCTTAAAATTTCACCAGAATAACACGATTAAAAGACGAGTTTTTTTTTAAAAAAAAGGTTTTCTTTGAAACCTTTCACTTAGCGTAGTATACACATTAACAAAATAGCAAAATTATGTGTGTGCGTAACGTATTTCTTAAGATTTTAAAGTTTTACGAGGAGATAGTTTAATTTGCTGGGGGGTTATAATAACTGTCTCACGTTGTAGAGAATTGGAATTATAAGTAAAATTTAATTCCTTAAGTGATCAGTTTTAAGAGATTAACTTTTCTTAATTATAATTAAACTATCTTATTATCAACCAAAACAATCGTGTACAAATAATTTCAGCTCAATTGAGAGCTTTAAAGTGTGACAAATTTGTCTGTTTTAACCCTTTCGCGACGAATTTTTTTTCAACAACAAAACAATTTTAAAAGCATAAACTATGAGTAGAGCACATAGAAAGCTAAAACTAAGATGTTACATTTTTAGGAAAATTTTAAACACTGATTTAGGACCGGGTCATATATGTCCCATCAGTCCTGACCCCTGGGACTTATGTCTCCCAGTAGTCTTCAGTGAGTAATTTTGTATAAAAAAACCCAATGATTTTCTAGTCATAAAAATTTAATTATGCATGGTAGGTTTGAAACAATCAATGCACAATGTGTTGATACTGTGCGTTGAGCTTTCCAGACGCCAACAAGGCATCTGCAAGAAGTACAAAGAAATCATGAAGTGGGTTTTTTGGATGTTTGAGTCCGCAGTATACGTAAATCCATGAGTTGACTACTGCGCTCATCAATAGGCGAAAAAATACTTTTTTTCAGCTACTTACAAGATTTTCGATTTAATTCATAGACATTTGCCATTTGGTCTTCAAGGTCTACACCTCCCATGATTTTGTTGTAGAATTCGATTGCCACAGGACACTCAAACTCTTCTTAGCTTCCATCTTTCATGGTGCGATTTATTTTTGCGTATTTAACTTCGTGGCAGTTACTTAGCATCATAATCACGTAAGACTTTTGGAACAATGTGTTCCCACTATCCAAGAAGAGAGGGACACATATGACCCAATAATAAAAACGGAAGTAAAACTTTGCCCCTTACCAGTTTATTGGAATTAATCCGCTTCGTGAGTAACTTATCTGGTCTTAGATTTATGGATCTATCAAAAAATATCGAAAATAGGCGGTATTTTCCAAAACTAAACTATTCGTACAGTATGAAATGAGCTGCTACAGTACTTCAAAAACACGGGAATTTCATTATATACCATAGGGCCACATATGTTTTGTGAATGAAAATACTTTCAAAAATATTGGTAGGACTGGTGGAAAGTCTCCAATTAGACAGAGAAGCGTTTTCGTCTCAAATTTGAAATTTGCTTGGGACGTATATATCCCGTAAGGCGCGAAAGGGTTAACTCAGACATAGTTAAAATGTGAGTAGAAGAAAATCCATTAAAAATAATTAAAATTATTTTGTTTGTTTTAGGATATCAAGGAATATAATTTATATATCGTTTGCTTAGAAATTAAATTGATGTGAGTAAAAAATAATTATATGTATATGATATATTTTCTTTCAGAAAAACAAAAAACGCAAGACCTCGAAGTAAATAATTACAGTCACAAGCCGAGGAAAAATATAGGGTTTGCAGCCCCGGGATCCAAAAATCCCGGGATTAAAAAAACTAATCCTGGGATTTAATTTTTTTCTTAATTATATTTTGAAATTTTTTTAAAGTATTGTGAATCTGGTATTACATTTAATGTATCGTATTTACTTTTTTTGTACTGTATACGGTTATTGTTAGTTTTCTTACGTGTTGAACCATGAAGGGTTCGAGAAGGGTGTGTATGTTAAACCATGAAATTTCATATGTTTTCTCTTATTTGCATCTGTAAATTTCTCTCCATCGCGATTGGGGTCAGAAAACGGACATTTCTCCCACCCTCAGGATGTTCGGTGTCAGCTAACTTGGACAGAGGCATTTAGAATTTTCGGAATATCTCTAGTAGGGTTTTCAGCCCCGGGATCCCGTTTTTTTTTTCAATCCCAAAATCCCGGGATTTAATTTTTGTCTAAATTATATTTAAAAATTTTTTTCTCATAAAAATTTTCTAAGAATTTAATTTTTAAAAAATTATATTTTGTTTATGAAATATGTATGTATAATTTTTTGGGGCAATTATAAGTGTGCTACAGGTAAAAAAAATATATGCACAGCTCTCATTTCTCGTATGGGAGAATATCGCGCAGATCTAAGTGGCTCACTGCAATGTTTACATAATAATATAAGCAACATCTCAAGAATACATTTTGTCACAGTTCCTTCTTCAGTCAAATGCCGTTAATTAATAGCGGACCTGCTTGGAAGACTTGGGACACTTCAAATCCAATTGCATTTCTAAGAGCTCATGCAACTGGATCTTCAATTTCAAATGAGGTAACAATTGAAATTGATTCACATTCTGATTCAACAATTGGATCAATTTATATACAAAAACCATTAAGTGTAGCAGAAAAACTAAATAAAGTTTTCAAAGAGGTATGTGCACCAATGCAGTCTATTAGATTTGAGACACTGTCATCAAAAATTCAAAAAGAAATGTCTCTTTTTTGAAAATAGATGGAGAGGTGGTGACTACCTGAAAAGAACATACTCCTATTTAATGACAATAATACCTGCTAGTAAAGAATCCGAACGTGCATTTTCTTCGGCAGGACAATGTGTAACAAAAATAAAAAGCTGTTTCAACGATGAAATGCTGGAGGAGCTGTGTTTTTATAAGCTTATTTACAAAAACACAAGAAATGAAGAAATGCCTTTTTTTAAATTTCATTATGTAATATTTTTATTAGTTTTTATGATGAATTAATTTTTTGTTTCATTAAAATAATATTAAATCAATTTTGAATTATATATTCAATTTTATTATGTAATTTCAACTATGCTAATATGTAAGTATTTTAAATAAATAGCTCAATCCTAATCCCGGGACCAATCCCGGGATTTGGATAATGCAATCCCGAAATCCCGGGATTGAAAATATGACACGGGATTGCAAACCCTAGAAAAATACTTTGCGGATTTTACTGAAATGAGCGTTTTTTTCAGTGGGTTTGAGAAAATGATGTCATCTAACTTTGACTCTCCATAGAATAAAAAAATAAAATATTACATAGTGCCCTAAACTAGTGTTTCAAATGTTTTCGTTTAGTGAAGAATCGATAATGGTACAGCATTTGCTACTTTTCTGTCCATAATAGTGCCCGCGGTAGCCAAGTGGTCAAGGTATCCAATCATGGCATCTATGTAATGAGTTCGAGCCCAGTACCACTAAAGACCCGCCGTGTAGGGAACTGATGCCCTTTAAATCTGTCGAGAGCTCAAAAGTCTGCCCGGTGGTGTGGTAGTCAGAAGAGGGGGATGCCAGATCAGGTGTCGTCCTCGTCGCTTCACCATAGTTCAAAATTACGAGATCCGCTTCGCCAAAAGCCCTCGTGTAGCTGAACAGTGTGAAGTTAATATTCACTCACACTCTGTCCATAATAATATTTGACAACAATTTTTTTCAAAAAAATATCTTAAGTGTGTATCTCAAATTAAATTATGAATTAAAAATATAAAAGAATAGCATTTTTGTAATATTTTGAAGAACTAGATGTTCAAATTGTTTATCTTCTACACAAATGCAGTCTTTACTTCTTTTTGTAAAGGATTGCCTTGATGAGTCGGTGCAAACTGAATTCATTTCATTCACTACTTCAGCAATCCTTTGGCGTAGTTCGATTATATTTTCTATCAAAAGAATACGCAAAAACTTCGAATATTTAATTCATTAATGTAATAGGTGGGAAAATTATAATTATTGTACCATTTTGGAATCTTAAATAATAATGTGATTCATTCTTTCAGGAATGGAACAAAATAGTAAACTTTTATTTTATACTCAGTAATTTTTTTTTCTGTATTTATTCTATACTTCAATTTATTTTCTATTCTGTAGATGCTTTGAACTTAAATTAAAAGCTCATTTTTATCAAACAGACAGCGTTCTAAGATGTTAATATTTTGACAATTATTAAAAATACTTAGCATAAGTGAGTAGAATCATGAGTAAAGATTTTAAGTAAAAATAAAGACTCAAAATATACATTGAAATTCAGAGTTAAATACGATATTTACCAACAGTTGTTAATTGATCATTTTTTCCCTCGATTTGTTTGTCTTTTTAACAAAACAATACACATGAAACAAAAGAAATGACCAAATAAATTTTATTTTATAAAGATAATCAGAGCTATTGATAATAATAAGGTTTTTATGATCAATCATTTGTAACTCATTTAGCTCTAATAGATTCTTGAACTATTCTTGATAGGAATTTTTCTTTTTACACTGCAATACAAATTGCGTACAAAAAGGAAATAATTTTCATTTAAATTGATTTCTTTTTATTCAAGTCAGGAATAAGAAAAAAATTCAAGAGGAGAAAAAGGAAATCAGAATGAAGAAAAAGTCGATAAAGACGTTAATATCCGTTTTCCCTCGAGTTGATCTTTTCTTCAAGTCTCTACAAGTTTTCGTTTCTCTCTCTAAAGTTTCATTTTTATTTTGGCAGCTATTCATCTTTTCTTCAAGATTCTATTGAGAAAAGATGAGAGAGAGAGAGAGAGAGATGTCAAAGATCAAAAACTTCTAGAATATTCTAGTTCCTGTAGACTAATAATAATTTTAAAATAAATTGATTTAAATTTTCAAAGTTACTTCTTAAAATTAAGGTAGAAAGGATATTATCACTGTTCACAATCCTCCCAATTACGTTTTTTTTCCCTTTTTAAGGCGACATTGTACCATCTTCACAAGTTTGTTTATTTTTAGTATTTTATATTTGTTTTTAATTGTATTTTATAAAGGTTATATTTAATAATAATTCAATACAATTTTTTTAAATTTGTTGCAAAATGTTTGTAAAATCTAAATTGTTTGAACTTTTTAAAACCTTTTCTAAAACCCTAAACCTTTTTAAATATGTATCTTTTCTTTCAAAATTTTTTTTCCAAGTACCTTATAAAATACTACATAAAACTGTGCATGGGCTTTTTTCTGCTGCTGCTCTTTAATTTTTAATTAATTTTTTTATAGTTAAACCCTTTCAAAAATTCTCAAAAAAACATTAATTTTGAATTTGAAATTTTTTAGAAAAAGTACTAAACATGTTAGAGCTAATTTTATGCACAGTTTTACAAAACATACATTTCAGAACATGTACAAAAAATTTCAAAGTCATACTACAATTATCAAAAAAGCCTTAGGGTTTTGAATAATAGTATATGTACAAAAATTCAACATGGAGGAATATGAATATAAAGTTTTCATTCCATGAATAACATGATATAATATTCATTGAATAGTCTGAAATTTTTATGAAATGTTAACTAGCTTATTTAAAACTGCTTACCATAAAAATTGCACCAATGCAGAACAATTAAACATTATAATGCCATAATGAATATATAGAAGAAAACGAATGAAAGATCAATATTTCATAAAACTTTACCTTAATAATTATAAAAATAAATAAATATATACACTTCAGAGCTAATTCCATGCTCAGAGCTAAAGCACAACATGTACAAAAGATGTTTATGCCTTTATTTTTTATTTCCATGATTTTAAAAGCCTTAGCATGTTAAATATTGTACACGAATGAAAGCAAAATCAAAAAGCAATTTATAAGCAAAATATATCAAAATATGAGAACTGCATATGTACATTTGTTTAAATAAATATCTTAAAATATTTTAATAACAAAAGTGTTGAATTTCACACACATGGGACATATATATATATATATATATATCACCAAAAACAAATATATAAAAATGGGAGAGTTTTTTTTTTTATCTTTGCGAATTAGAATCTTAATTATCTAAGTTATCAAAGTGAGATTTAGTATTTTTGCTTTGGGAGAATCCGTTTTGAAGTTTTAATTTCATTCATAATAATATCATGAAAAGCACGCGCAGCTTTTAAATCTTGACCAAATCCATTTGTTCTTCAATAGACAATTCACAAACTAGAAATTTTGCTGAATTGCACTATTCTTTCTTGAAATGATTTGTTACTACATTTTTTATATCAGTCTCATTAACGCGATGCAGAAAAATATTTAATTCAGTTTTTATCAGGCTCTTTTCTAGCAGATAATCTGAAATGTGGGTGTGGTAGTTGCTGCCCATCATCAAATTTTGCTCCATAACTTGATAAAAATTGTATTTAAAGCTTTGAAATTTTCCAGGCATATTTATAAAGATTTGAGGTATCAACTAAGTCAATAGAAATTTTTTGACATTTTGATGATTTTTAGAGTACCATATACCACCTTAATACCATACCATATCATCCCGATTATAAGTTACGCAGTGCTGTTTTTCACAGGCGAGCGTATGAGGTATATCGGGGAAAAGGAAAGACAGAAATAACGAAAATTTTCTGTGAAATAAATAAATCTTTTGCAAACATATTCAAGGCCCTTTTTTTCGAAATAGTTTTACTAATAGCAGCTCAAAGAGAAAAAAATCGTATTTCGGAAGAAAGGATATATTCGTCTGCAGCACATAACGCACCGGTTGCGCGGACCGGATATATACACCAGCGGCACTTAAAGGGTTAAGTAATAAGAAATTACAAATACTTCGAAATTTTATAATATTAACAACTATTTGTCAAAGGAATAAAAAAGTAATATCATTAGTACATTTACGGAAATAATACATTGTATTACGTATGCTGCAGCATAGTAATGTAGAATCTTAAGCTTAAAATTAATCAGTAATTAATATTTCGTTACAAAGGGAAAAATACCATTTAGTTTTCACTAAAACTTTTAGTCTGTAAATTATATATTTATTATTGGAGAATGTATGCACTTACTAAGATAAAATTACTTAATGCAGGAAACAATCAATGATATTAAATCAAATTATTGTCAAGAAAGTTTATTTCAGTTACAAAAAAATTGTAAATTTTAATGCTTTTTTAAAATATAATTATTTTTTTCTATTATAAATTTCTTTATAACTGTTTATCAATCAACTTTAAATTTGAACTTCTATAGGCTCTTAAACAATAAATTTCATTTGTAACCATGCAATTCTCTAAGACAGCGATTCTTTAACTGCGGGTGCAAAATATAAGGGAGCGTGGCAATCCTATGTGCGAGCCATGTGAACACATCGAATAGTTGAAAAAAAAATTAATTTACAGAAACCAAACAAAAAAAATACATTTTGATATAATAAAAATTCACGTTACATGTTTATTACAATCTGTTCTAATTTAAAAATTAAAAAGTAAAAGTAATATAATACTTTTTTATCCTGTTAGTTAAAAGTAACTAACTTAAAGCAATATATACAAAATTTAATACTTATATTGATATTTTGTAGGGTTTATAATTAAGATCATATTGTAGGTCTAGCTTCAAATTACATTATTATTGCATCCAATATGGTGTTATTGTAGGATGGGGGGGATATTCAATGAAAATTAAGATTGAAAATTATGTCACAAATATCGAATGTGTAAGAAGTACTGCTTTTAAGAATTCTAAGAATTAACCCCTTCCTTTAAAGATTGTAAAAGTAAATAAGAATCACCAATGTAACAAACAGAATAGGCTTGTTTGTTTATTTTGGTCAATGCTTAAAATTAGACATTCAAAAATATATACATTTTAAAATTCGTAGACTGTAATTTTCATGAATTTTGATAGAAAAATACCTATGATATATAAAAGTAAGAGAATAATATTTATAATATATTTTATAATTCGGCTTTGCTTAGTTGATTTTTATTTGGTGAAATAGAAAATCACACACACACACACACATAAGAGAAAAGTATTTCAGTATAATAACTTTAAGTATATTATACTGAATTATTATATTATATAATATTATTATTATATAATATAATTATTATATAATATTATTATTATATAATATTATTATTATTTAATATTATATTATATAATTATTATTAAGTATATTATATTTCAGTATAATACCTATGATATATAAAGATAAGAGAATAATATTTATAATATATTTTATAATTCGGCTTTGCTTAGTTGATTTTTATTTGTGAAATAGAAAATCATAAGAGAAAAGTATTTCAGTATAATAACTTTAAGAGTAGATACAGGATATTATAACAATCATTTATTGTATAGGATTGTATGGGCACACGGTGCGGTGCACACAGATGAAATAAAAGAAAAGAGAATTGGAATTATCGTTTGGTTGTGTTGCCGGTAGGGGGCAGTAGTTGTCTAGTTACTTACAATTGTGCTGACGTCTACGATAAGAGACTTTACGTATGCTAAAAAAGCAGACACACATACACACACATGTAGGGTCGTGTAAATGGTAACGGCAGAGCTGCACTGTATCTTTAAACGTTTACACCAATCTTTCCACCGACGCTGTAAAGCATTTATCGTTACTGGTAGAAGCGGTTTTGAACAGTTATTATAAACATTACACTTGTCAAAGACGCTTTCAATAAACACTTTGTTTTTCCTATCATCTCTAGTTTTTTTGTGCCTCTCCGTGTCACTTGCACCCATACATTCCTATACAATAAATCAGGGGTGGGCAGACTTTTCCAGGGTACGGGCAACTTCTAATTTGTTCAAGGTGTTGCTGTCCACCCAGTATCAGTGGCTCACACAAAGGGGGAGGGTCCATAGGTCCCGACCCTTCTCCATAACCCATGACTTTTTTTGCGATCGATTATAATCCCATGCATATAGTACACAACATTTTATTATTTGTTATTAATAATTAATGCTAATTATGTATTCAACAATTTATTTCTTACTGGTCTTTATTCCTAACAAACTACAAAGTGAAATATATATATATATACAAGGTGATCAAATAAAAAGTACGAAACGACACGTGGTACAAATATAGACTTTATTCAAAATATACACCATAGCTGAGCACAACGATCCACTGATGAACAAGCCGCAGATTCCTTTTCCAGAATTCTGTGCTGTGAGACAGACTTCACAGTGTCCTTGAGTACGTCTTCGAGTTGAAGCGCTTTCCTTTCAGTGTTCTTCAGTGGACAAAACATGAAATCGCAAGTGACATGTCGGACTGTAGACGGATGGTCCACGTCTCCCATTGACTTGTCCAGTTCATTTGTGTGACTTGGAGACGTGGACGCGCGTATCATGAGCAGAACACACCTCCGTGAGCAGCCCGGTCTTTTGTTCTTGATGGACCTGCGTAGCGTCGGAGTGTCTCACAGTACACATCGAGTTAATGCTTTTCTGTGCTCGATAATTCTGTGCTCGCATCATTTGACGTCGTTTTTTATAAGAGCTTTGCTCACTCCTGCGCATGCGGCACCCGCGCATGATCCGATCCCAGTCAGAGTCTCATGGATCGAGATGTTCGCTACATTCTCCTTTTTCGAATATGCAATATTTACTGTTTCATTTTTATGTCGTTTTGTACCTTTTCATTTGATCACCCTTGTATATATATATGTTTGGTAGCGTATTATGGTAGGATATGAGAATGTTAGATGTTCGACCCTGGGCCACCGCATCGTGCCCCCTTTGAAAAATTCACGAGTGCGCCCACTACCCAGGATCATAAGTGTGGTAAGGTAAGGAAAAAGTCAACAAAGTTTATTATAACTTAATAATAAATATGAAATACATGCACTTACCTCTCTACGTAAATTTAAAAAAACTTACTTTTTTGAAATTGCGTTTAAAGCAAAGCGCAAAATACAAGCATAATAATAAAAGCCACGAATATAATAGTACCAAATGATGTATTTATTATCAAACAATTCAAAGCACATTCAAAAATAAAACATTTTCATTTAAAGTTAGTTCTCGTAATAATAGTTAGTAGAAGACTTAGTCTGCGTACTTTCAGCCAATCTTGAATATTTCCGTATACAATTACTAAATGCTAATCTTCAGATGGTCACTCCAAATTTTCATGGCGGTCCACCGGTCAATTGCGATCGAAGTAATGCCCACCCCAGCAATAAATTATTGTTACAATGTGCTGTAATTACCCTTAAAGTTTATAGCATGAATTCGGACCACCTTGTTTATTACGCAAGAAAATATTTTCTTCTGTAATAATGTACAACTCATGTAAGTCTAAAAGTAATTCGATGTATTAATTAAAAGTTAGAGGCAACATATTTTTAAATGTGAAAAAGAAATTTAAGACTTTTAAAGGAGTTTAAAACGAAATACATGTGTGGTTATGAAACTCTCTCAATTCGTTAAGTCCAATCCTTATATTTTATTCAAACTAAATAATAATGGTTTCTCAGAGTCATCTTCCGTCCAAGATTATTTAATATAAGGAATGGACCTTTTGAATTTCGCGGTAATGGATCAAATTAAAGATTTAAATTTTGGGTATTTATGCCTGAAAAGTAGAACATGTGTCTCCTTATTCCTGGAGAAACATACATTATTTTTTTATGAAATATACATTATTTCTTAATATATAAGCCTATTAGGAACCTTTTAAATTATTCGAAAAATTAGAATACATCTATGCTTTCAAAGTATCGGATTATTCTAACTTGCTTCTGTAGAATTAAGAAACAATCACACTGTGCTCGACATTAGTAAGAATAAAAATATTAATTTGCATTTGCATTCTATTTTCACTAATTGCACGCATATGTTTCGAGTCTCCTCTCCAAACAAAGAATGCTATTCTCGGTTATCGACTTACGGAACAATAATTACCGGCTCGGCCTAAATTTTGAAAACAAGGAGATAAATACACAAGATTTTAGTGTTCATCCATTTCCATTTCAGGTTCGATAACAGTATAAACACTTTTGAATAATAAATACTGCAATGCGTTAAATTTCATAATAAGCTTAGGGACAGAAATAGAGCAAAATTGTAGCGAATATTAAAGCAAAATAAATAAACTTTTAAAAGTTATGACATCTCACTTTTATCTTTAAAATATCATTAATATATATATCGTCTGTGAAAATACCAGATCATCACTTCTACAATAAACAAGTAAAAAAAAAATAATAATAAGCCAACTCCTACATAGGGCAACAAAGAAAAAAATTATTTTAGTTACTTTTTAACACGCTTTTATAAGTTTCACTTGCATGTAACGGAATCTTAGAACTCAATTTTTACCCACTTAAAAAGATCGGATTCATTCGAAATTTCGCATGCTTGTCAAGGACCGATGACAATACAATAATTTCATAATTTTGATCCATTGTCCATTTCAGGATCATCAGGAATAAGGATAATCATATTTTGTGACAATTCCATATACCACTTCCAGATTTGGGAACTTATTGCATACATCATTTTTAAATTTGGCGACTAGCTCCATATACCATTTTCAGATATGGCGACTAATTTCATACATTATTTCCAGGTTTGGCGACAAATTTCAGATTTAGCGACTAAAAGAATAAGGTGTAACTCTGAAGCGAGTGTTTTGAATTTAAAGCTAATTATATGCAGGAATAAAAAACACTTGCGGTTAATAGAAATAAAACAAACAAAAAAAGTGTTCTGTATCTGAGAAAGTGGAGGTGTGTTAGACATTTTACCATAATATAAACATTTTTCTGAAAATGAAAATAAAAAAAAGGCTGGTGCATGTGAAAAAAAAAATAATTTACGTTCTAACTGCTAAATATTTTTTATTTTTATAAAGCAATACGCTTAGAAGTGATGATTTGAATTAACATGAAAGGAACACGTTTAAAAGGTGAAAAAACGATTGACACTTAATATTACCATGTTTTTATTAACTCGCTTTCTTTAATGTCTGTCCGGGTGGAATTTTGTAATTGATTTTAAACTGTGTGACTTTCTGAGGAGCTAGACTTGAAATTTGGACCATAGCTCAGAAATGGATGACAATGCATGAAAATGTGAAAAAAGAAAACGAAAACGAGGAATTTTATAATTTTTAGTTAGTTATAAAAACATGGTACATTAACATTTTTTTAAATTCGAATTTTTCCTTCTTAACACACTTTTATTTGTTTGACCTGTTCAAAAGAGATGGAATCTAAAATAAAGATACGGGACTCATCCGAGGCCTCGTAAACGGAGAGAATAAATACACTTCAGATCCGTTAATTAATACCCATTGAAGAGCAAGACTAATTCCACAGCCACGTAATTCCAGCTTCAAGTATCAAACTCAAGGATAAATTCAACAATGAATAAATAATAGTTTAAAAAACTAAAAAAATCGTTTTTTATCGAACTAAAAAATTAAAAATAAATTATAGTTTAAAAAAAACTAAAAAACACGCTTTTATACTGAATCGAACTAAAAAGTAAAAAAATAATTCTTAATTATAAAATAAATAAATGAAGTGTCTGTTTGTAATTAAATAGCAGCTTTTTACTTAATGCACTAAAAGATATAGTATCATAGCAAAAAAAATTTTAAATTTTGTCTGTCTGTAAATAAAAAAATTATAAAATATATGAAATAAGCGAAGGGATAAGTAAAAGGAATAAAATGATTAACGAGAAAATGAATGTCATTGGGGTAAAAGCGGGGGGTGTTCTATAAATGTATCAATGGGGTCGATTCACGACTAGTCGGCGCCAAGTCAGAATCACGTGACGAGTATACAAACATTTCCCTGGCCTTTGCTTTAGTGTGTGACATGCATTCCTATACTTAAACTGTTTATATCTTCTTTATGAAGTTTATTTCTGAATTTTTAAAAATTTTATTATGATTTTGCATTTTTTTTGTTTCATAATAAGGTAGGAATTAATTTTCGTAATTTTTTTAGTATAATTTTTGTTTTAGTTTAGTATATGTCATTTGATGTTATTGTGCGAAGCTGGCGATTACTTGCAGTGTTTGTTTACATATATTTAATAGTCCTAGGTTATTTTTTTAGTATACTTATATTTAGTCCTTAGTATTTTTTAGTAGATTAAGTTTATTTACACACAATAATGATTTACAGTATAAAATTGAGACTACTGAATTTGGAAAAACTTCTCATAGGTTTCCAATTACTTATTCCTAGATAGTGTATCACTCCATATAAATTCATAAAATAGTTCAATATCTAAGAAACGTGTGTAGATATGAAATGGTCCAATTTTGAAATATTAATGTTTATACCTTTCATTGTCTGATTCCCTTAGTATTTACCAGCTACAAATGTTTCATTTTTTTAGAAATGCTGCCTCTATAATTTCTATCATAGAAGACCATGGAACATTTAGAAACATGAAATGCATGTAAACATAATTTTGGAAATGAATTGATAATAGGATTTGTCAGTAACATGGATATTTTTGTTTATTTAAAAAATTTATATCTATTTCTAATGTTTAAAAAGAGGTTTATACTTTTTGAGAGCAGAGTGTATAAAATAATATTTGGTTAATATGAAAGTTTTTGATTAAGAATTAGGAATTCTGTGATGGAAATGAAAATGTTTTTAACATCATTTTAAGGTTTTGGGTATCTGAAATAATCTAGTAATAAACATTTGATACATTTTATAGTCTGACTTCCTTTGTAATTATTACCCTTCAAAAGGTTATAATTTTTTTTGGAAATACCTATCTTTAACATTCAGAAAGAAATGAATTGGACTTTTTTTAAAAATAAATTAAGAAACGTGTTTAAAGAAATAGGCTTTTTAATAAAATTGATTTGTAGTAGAACAAATTAAATTGTTTTCATGAAAATTTCTCGTATACAGAAGCAGAAAATTCTTATTGGATAAAGTTTTATTTGATAGTCATACTCATTTTAATATGCATCATTTATTGACACTTAATTTTAACATTACATAAACAAACCATTTCATGATCTGCTGTATAAATCAGACTCTGTGAATGTAACACTATACTATAAGGACAAATAGAGAACAAATTGAATCAATATTCAAATTGCATAATATCTTATACAATTATTAAACCTCAATTTTTATATGTTATTGATAATATCTAAAAAAATTATCTGGAAATCTCTTATAAATAAATGGTTTTTTCAATTTATTTACAACAAAAGAGTATTAAATGTCCTCAACCCAAACAAATAAAATGATACAGTAAAAAAAAAAATTAAGAAAATCATCTCCTAAACCACAGAATTAATAATTTAAAAAAGGTCAAATTACGCAGAATTTCTAAAATTTTATCTCGCTTTATATATTTTATTAGGTTTTATGACAAAAAAAAACTTACATTTTTAAACACCGCCACAGGTAATTAATAATAAACAAAAAATTTTGAAAATATTTGTTTAAAGGTTTTTGTGAATTTTATTTATTCTAATTTGAACACTATCAAAATTAATTTTATCAAATTAATGCTTTTTTTTTCTTTTTCATATACATTTACAAAAGTAAGATCTGAAAAGGTCTTTTCTTGTTTACAAAGAAATTAATGGCAAAAACTAGTTTTTTAATGCATTACTGATGACTAATTAAATCCATAGAAATTACAAGAGTTTCAATTGAGCTGAAACTTCTTCACCGCGTAAAAGTTTTAAGACCTAGATATATTTTAAGTTCCCATTATTCCATATTAGATTGCTTCAGAGCAATCAGCTCATAAAGTAAATAATGAAATTGTTCTTTTCTCTTAATTCATGTAACTGATATTCTACAGCTTCACAAAAAATGTGTACATAGTAAAAATACCCACAAAAAAAGAAATTTCATAAAAGGTATCTTAAAATTTGTTGCTTTTGAGGGGGGGGGGGCGAGATTTTATTCTCCTCAAATTAAAAAAAAATGCAATAAATTATGTACAATAAGTAAAAATAAGAGGAAAAGGGAAATAATGTTTTAATTTTTTTCAAAGAACATGTAATTAGGTTGTTTGTTATTTAAAATTAATTAAATCTATAAGAAAAAGAACCAGCTACGTTAAATATATCACACATAGGAACTAGAAAACAAACTCAGGATACTGCATAACATTTGAATAGGTTATTTACAAAACTTCTCATAGTATTTTTAAAAAATTGTATACTAAGGGTTCAGATTAAATGAAATATCACAAGAATTTTGGAATTTCATATCTTAAAAACTGGCAAAGTTATAAAATCCACTTCTATACACAATCAACTTTCTAAATTTACATAAAACAAATTAGAATACTGAAATCATTAACTTATAGAAAGTTTTGAATAAAAGAAACATGTATAAATGGTAATGTACAAACTATTTTTTGTAAAATATCTCGATACACTTTTTTTTCATGTCCTAAAAATACATATGTACCTGTATCACATTTACTTATATAATACTTGTGTGTGTATAACATTTGTTCATCATAAATGTAAAATCACATATTAAATACTAAAGCTTATTATATTTATTTTTAAACCACCCTAATTTTCCTTACATTAATTTTTATTAATAAATCTTTACATGCATATACTTAAAACTACATCCAAATAAAAGGGGTGAATGGAAACACATAAAATTGACACAGGGTTTTCTTTCTTTCAATTTCACAGTAATTGCAAAATTATAACAATCTGTTCCTCTAAAATAAACAAAGTATTATCTTCTGTTTTAATGGAAATATTTGATTTGCTTACACTGAGCATACCAAAACTTAATGCATACCTATTTCTACCAGTTATTGTAAGTATAGTGTTAAATATACTTCAATTCCATTTCATTCAAACTTAAAAACTTATTTGGAGAAATGTATTGACATGTTATTTTGTTATCACTGATATGTATCTAAAGTATCCTTTTATATATAATTATATTTATACTTTAAAAAAATGGAAGATGAAATGACATCAGGAAAAAAGATTGAAAATTCTTGCTCTAAAGTTTGTTTTAAAATATATTAATAAAGTTTTTAAATAAAATTTTTAAAATCATTATTAATTTAACAAGTTACCAATGTTTATCATGAATAATTTGAGTCCCATTCTAATGAAAATCACAATTTGTATTAATTGTAAGCAAGATTCTTTTACCAGGGCAATCCTAAATTTCACAAAACTTCTCATTTCCCCAAATTATACATGAGCAAAATATTAATTTACTTCAAAGTTTCTCTAAGAAATACTAAATCAGTACTCGTACCATTCCAAAACTTGGAACATATGTATTAAACTGCTGACTAATTTCGCCAAGCAAAAAGACATCCAAACTTAAAACAAAATTATACCACTATTATTATTACTGTGTTCAAACATGATCAGGAACAGTTTCCACTCTTGGCTGTATATCGCAGCATTTGGTGTTTTATTATTTGAAGAAATTGATCGATATTATATAATGCTATACAAGTGCCCCAAATTTGTCCTTTCAACATACGTCACAAAAAAATATCGCTGGTTTTGGACGATTAACCCCTTAACAATAATTTTGAAAAAAATTCTCTGAAATTACATTTTTTTACTGAATTTTTCATGAATATAGATTATTGCAAACAACAATTTGTCAAGTTATACATTTAAGGGTAAATAAAGAGTTGAAAAAGGTTATATTAAAATTCTGAATATTGCCACTGCTTTTAGAAAGTAAACATCCTACAGAATCAAATGTGTATATGTAAAGTCATACTTGGTTTCATGATCCTAATTACCGATAAATATCATAGAACTGATCTAAGTACACTTCTTGGGTCAATATTTGTAACTAACTCAATGCAACAAATTTATTCAGGACTTAAATTTATAAGCAGGATAATATCAATATACATGAGCCTTTTAGACTTTAATACTTATGTAAAAATTAAAATCCAGAATATTCTTATGCTTAATAAATTTCAGCTGGGGTTGCATAGATTTCTTTAACACATAATGTTAATATTTCAATAACAAGTGTATAGTCTTTATATGAAATTAATCATCAAAATTATTGAATTTTACCCGCATATTTGTTATCCATAGTAAAAAAAAATTGTACATCTGTGTGACAAATTTATACCAATCAAATTCTGAAAAACAGATATTGTGTTAAGAAATCCTCATACCACATAATAAATAGATACCACACAAATATTTTATAATTTATTTTTTTTGTAAAAGAATTATGGATTCAAAAATGACTTTTTATTTTGACCATGTAGGAGAGAACAGGACTTTTATATTCAATATATGCACACAAATTTATATTCTATAATACACATATTCTAATTTTAAAAAATTTAATGCCTTAGTTTTTTACCACATTCAGAATTTAATTCTCAATAAATTATATCTTTTTACTAAAATTGAAGTGCGCATAAAGACTTTCAAAAAGGTTTCACATAATTTTTTTACATAAAATTTTACAAAAGGTAATTTTCATTTCTAATGTTTGAAAGTGGTATTTGATTCTCATCAAGTATAAACATTAGTGAATCTGTAGTAAATTAAGATATTTTTCCATTTCTGCAGTGAATGCTTTTCGAAATTTTTCTTCCCCATGAGAATGTAAAATTATTTAGTAAGATACATTACACATATAGTACTTGTTTTTATATGACATGTATGGTTACATACCAAATTTTTGTATTCTTATCTTAGATAATTAAATACATAAATATCTCTATTAACTACTGTGAAGATGTGTAAAATAAATAAAATTTAAGGAAACTAAATATATTTTATCTTTTTATGTATATTCTCAGTATAATTTAATTTAAAATAGACAAAAATTTACTTTGAAGCACTTCTGAAGACATCTGTCCAAAATTATTTTAGAAGTTTCTTTTGTGAACACAAAAATTGTAGGAATCTCTGTTTAAGCTGGCGACGATTTCTAAATGATTGGTATTGAAAACAAGCATATTCAAAGGTGGTCAGAATAAATAACTAGCGAGGATATGGTTTAAAATCTTTATGCTTCATCATTCTGAATCATGTTTACAAAACACTTGAATTTATACTGGGATATAAAAAAAAGAGATATTTTCCTTCAATCATATTATCTTTTAGAGTGATCAAGCAACCATATATAGTTAAATACGAAATTTTTTTAGTGGGTATAATGCAGAAAAAAAAATACTCGTAGCAATAATAAACAAAGTGTTAGGTCTGAGTTAAGCGGGAAACAAACGTAAACATAGTCACATGCTATCCTCATCACGTGATCGTGACGTCTCATGAATTGAGCCCATTGTTATAATTTCTAACTTCTATTCCGAAAATCGGAATTAGTGTAAAAATGTAGTACAAAGCACCCCACGCTTTTACCACAATGGCATTCATTTTCTCGTTAATCATTTTATTCTTTATTCAGAATTATTTTTTTTTACTTTTTAGTTCGATTCAGTATAAAAGCGTGCTTTTTAGTTTTTTTTAAACTATAATTTATTTATTAAATACATACAAGTAATACAACTATGCATATACATAGGACGGACTCACAAAATTAAGTGACAAAATAGAAAGCGATTTTCGTTGCAAAGAACAAAAAATTCAATTTCCTTTTCTATATATGGTGTTGGACTACTCATTTGTTTGTTACTATTTATTCATTAATTAAAATTAATTATTCAATTAAAACAGTATAGTAGAGAAGAAATCACATTCTCAGAAATTAGATCATTCGAAGTTAGATTCGAACCCACGACCTTTGGATTCTAATGCACTACACAGACAGAACGAATGGTTTTCATTTCTATACATGGTGTCAAACTATTATTTTTGTTATCATTTATTCCTATATTAAAATTTTAATTAATGAGTTAATATTTGAAAAAAACTGTATTAACATCAAGCATCATCCACTAGAAGCTTAAAAATTGTATTTGAACTTGAATGGATGAAAGAAAGTACTTTATTAACGATTTAAAATATATATAATATATATATATATATAGGGAAAGAGTAAACTAATAGTAGGAATTGAAAAAATGCTTAAATTATGATAATAATATTAAAGATACTTAAAAAGATTATTTAAAAAATGTAAGGTATATGACTACGTTCTCTCTCTCTCTCTCTCGGAGCCATAATTTTGCAAAAGGGTATAAATGAATAAAATTTTTGATACATTTAGTGTAAGTTGAATTAGAATATACATACAGTTAAACCTGTTTTTGTGTGGTAGATAGGGACCGCATAAAAAAGATTTTCGAAAATTTCATAAATTCTTACATGTAATAAATAAATTCGTCGAAATACTACAGATTTTTTTATGGAGAGGAGACCGTATAAAAAAAGTCGCACTGAGAAAATACTCCAATAATTTACAAAATTCATCAGAAAGTATTTCCATAACATTATTAAAACATTTAGTTTCTCATTGTATGCATGCATGGAGAAATTTTCAAATTGCACATACATAATTCACTGCTATTCATCGTAATCCAAGGCGCTTATCTTCCTGTGATGAATAAGTTCAAAATCGCTCGTGTCACTTGAAGATACAATTTAAATTGATATATTTTTTTTTGGCACCATAAAGTAAGAGATAAATTTTTACGACGAAGTGGTTGATCAGTTGCTTCTAAATAAATAACCAGTTATGCATGATTGAAACTCTTTTTGTGTATGGAATTTCATTCTTCTTCCGAGATAGGTACCTATTTTGAAAATTCTTCTCCAATTTGCTAAAAAGCCGTTTCCATGCATATATTTTGTCCACTCTCAAGGAATCCGATTCTTCTTGTCTGACTTTATAATCTATCAAATTATTGATAATGTATCTGTCATTGAAAGTTTCATTTTCAATCTAGCGAGGGCTGTTGGCGCGTTGAGAGAAAGCAACAGAACGTGCAATGTCGGAAGAATGTTTATAACAAATGAACGTAGCATCTTGAAGTGTATAACATGCACATTGCAGTGGCGTAACATACATCTCCACAACCCTGATCTCGCAAGGGGGAGGAGCTCAGGACTCCAGGGGCCCAAGGTCTAACTAACGCCAATTACGTATCTACTCAATTTATGAAGTATTAACAAAGGACAAGAGTCATAACATTACAGTCATTCAAAATCGTAATGATGAGAGGTCAAAATTCAAAAAGGCTAGACTCTGGTCATCCCCCTCCTAATGACTACAAAATATTAAAGGCAAAATTAGACTTTGCAGAAAGGCCCTAACATTCTCTATCGCCACTGGTACATTGATAGAAAATAATTTCAGTGGCGCCAAAGCCGTTGAAATTCATATACCGCATAAAAAAATCGCACAGAAAAAATCGCATAAAAAAGACCATACAAAAACAGGTTCTAATGTATAAAATAGTGTTAAGGATATTATAACAATAACGAATTAATTACATGCAATTATTTGGCAAAAAAGTAAAAAAAAAATTTCTTTTGAAAATTTTCTAACTTTATGAAAAATGCTTTATAATAATAGTATATTTCCTTCATTTAGCTATGGCTTGTGTACATATCATTAACTAGAGGTTTTGTAAAATATATTTTAGAAATGGATTTATTCACATTTTAATTTTTACATTACATCAGAATATAGAAATTTTAAGTGAAAATATCGTATGTTATTTCAATTAATTTTAACAGAAAAAAATATTGTGAATTTTTCTAAATTCTAGTTTAGGTTCCGTATAGAACGCCTAGCTATATATAGGCAAAATATTATTATTAAAGAAGAATTTATTATATTAGGAAGAATTTATTATTTATTATATTATTTTGAAAATATGTCATTATTTTTTTTTAAATTTTTGGCTCAAAATTTTTTTTTTTTGTCCTAAAATTCAGAAACAATTGCAAATATATATTCTATAATTCAGCTTACTCTAAATATAAAAATATCATTTATACACTTTTCATTTTACACTTTCCGAATGTAATGGGTGCATGGGGATTAATTTTCTGAGCCTTAAATGGGAGTATTTTGGAACGGACAAAATGATACTCATTACAAATCTAACGCAAGAATTTCATTTTTGCATTTCAAACTTTCTTTCAACAAATGAATGAACTTCATTGTTTATTTATTTTCTTAAGAAAAATAAGGATTATTTAAGAAAAAAACTACAAATACGGAAGGGTTGATGAAGAAAAAATCAAACCACTTACCTTTCAAAAACTGTTATTCGGTAGCGTGTACGAAGGAACTCACACAATATTTTTTTTCTAACAACTAAATAATTAAGTGGAATTTATTAGCACTCGAGACATTGAGTGAAAAACTAATACGGTGTAGCTTGATTCAATTAACTGAAGAAATTTCCAAGTGACAGTATCAATAACAATGTCTGCTTTCTATGTACTTTTCTCAAGTGTAGTAAAAAAGGAAAAAATTTTCTTTCTAAACTAAAAATAGTTAAAAGTAAAAAAAAAAAGTTTGATGAAAAAATAATTGGTAGGAGTTCTGAAAATGAAAATTTAATTAAAGTATAAAAAATGCATTTTAAAAACTAAAATTATTTTTTAATTTCTTCAAAGACAAGATATTAATTCCACACAGATTTAATTCAACACAGACTTCAATTACCTCGATTAAACAAAGACTACATAGGAAATCCATTTGCGAAAATCAGTCTAAAAATAGATTTTCCAATGTTTATTGTGTGAATATATATATATATATAATAAACTTCTGCTGTAATGCACACAGTTTAAATTTTCTTTCTAGATAAATTTAAAAAATATTTAGTAATCAAAATTTATTAAGCTGGTTGCTGGTACTTGTTAATGGTAATATTTTTTTAAAATTTTAAATCGTGGAACTAATTTGTTATCATAACACCAAGCATCAAGCGTCTTTTTTTCAGCGTGCTTTTTAGATCGCACAAAAAAAAGATCTTGGTAGCCATTAGTTTTTAATCCAAGATATGACCAAGCACTGAAACCTTGACATGAAAATAATTTAAAAGATTGACTTATTCCTAACGCACGCGCGTGGAAGAGTTTAATTATATATATATATTAATTTTAAAATAAAGAAAAATTTACCTACTATTTTGTGGAAAAAAACTAGAAAAATACGCATGCCAGGATTTTAAGAAGTATAATATGAGTTGCATGGAAGCAAACGGCAGGAACAAAGGAAAAAATATATAGTCAGTGGAATGTGGAAAAATGAAAAAAGATATAACAAAATAATAACGGTTGGAAAAGTTTAAAAATTTCAGGTCAAAGTAAGAAATTTCTACAAGAAGGGAAAAAAAAGATTTATTGTTGAATGTTGGGAAAAGTGATCAAAAGTTATGAATTCGATTCCTCGAATAAATTTTCAATGTATTCGAGGAATTCGAATATATTGAAAAGGAATCCTTTAATCAATTTCATCGAACAAGAAATGTTTAAAAATGCATTAATTAAAGGTAAGAAAAAGAGGAAATTCGCAAATTGTTGTCAGTGAAAAAATAATTATGTTTGATAGATTTAATATTTTAGCTTCGCAAATTCTCAAGGTAAGCTTTGCAATTAATCATACGACCGACCGTCTAATTTTTTATTGTCTCTGTAAACAAAATTCATATCGCTTCTACCCTAATCACATTTCATGTCGTTTGAAATGAGGAAATCTTAATCAAGATGATAAGAATTTTAAAACAAAAGAAAAAACACTTAACTCTTTGGGAACAAGAATGCAAGTGTGAAATCGGTAATCTTTTTATTCAAAAAAAATTGAAAGCGCAGCCCTAGTACCCACTAATAATGTCCAAAATATCCATGTTGAAATAAACGCACGGAAGATGAAAGCTGCTATATAGGCAACGCAAATTATGGAAAAGTGATTGTTTCTAAAAAATCAAATTAAAATCAACTGAAATTAATAGGGATACCACCATGAAAATATACCAATAAAAATTTATTGTTATATACGTAATAATTATGCCAACCCTAGAACCAAACATCGAAAACCAAGGTTTCCAAATTTTTATGTTATCGAACAACTTGGCGTGTAGCATTGCTGAAAAACAAATTTGTGCGAGAATCGCATTTGCTGGGAGTGTCATTTTCAACACAAAAACAACATGTTTGAAAAAAATAATAAATTTGTACTTTTGAAACTTTATTCACCAATTGATGCTATGTAAATGAATATTTTAATAAGGAATTTTATCAAAAAAGTGATTCAAAAATGTACGGATTAAAACAAACACAATTTTTTTATAATTTTGATAGTTGCTACATGTTACCCTACATCAGAGTTTTTGAAGAAGATAAGAGAAATCAATGCCCAATTGCATTAAATAATTCTAATACTATAAATGCATATAAGAAATTGTAGTAAATAAAATACCAATTATTTTTTTATATAAAATTTTTTTCTAAAATTAGGTGTATATTTTTATCAATACGGATATAGAAGAGATATTGCCTAAAGTCATTCTTTAGTAAATAAAAAAATATTCAAAACATTAATTGGTTGTTATGTTTGGCATAATGGTACGTTTGAAACCCATTGAATTTTTTCAATATAAAAGAAATAGAATAAATGTCTTATGTAATATAAAATTGAAAGAAAAAAACTACACACATATTACTGAATATTACTTTAAAATAAGACGAGAGTGTGTGTTATATAGTAATTTTTTTCAATATGAGCAATGTATTTGCTTAGCAGAAAGTAAAACGTGCAGAATAATACATGTGTTGTTGTTGCTTATGCCACCTGTCTGACGTAGTCAGATCGAGGCCCCCGAAATTCATCATGGCAACGTGCTAGAGATACGTCTGTCATTAGCCTAAGCTCTGAGCCCATGAAGGTGACAGCACGATTTTGCTCACGAAAGATGGCGACACCATTCGGATCCACAGATTTAACGAGCATGTGCTCCGTTTGTACTCGGCGAGTATTTGGTGGCATCGGGCATCGAACGCAGGCCTTCTGGGATGGTGCCCGATGCTCTAACCACTAGGCTACCACGGTCCATAAGAATAATACATAAAACATAATAATTAAGAAATAGTAAGTTTCTGATACAGCTTTAACATTCTACATACGTTTCTTTTTCTTTCTTTTTTTGTTGTTGTTAAAAATGCCTAATTTTGATTACATTTTCAATCAGAATAAAAGTAATTCCCCGTTAGGATTCAAAATACCTTATTATAATACCAACATTATAGATATTAAAATCAATAAATTTTAACTTGCCATAAATTATAGATAAAACTAAGTAGTAGAAAAATTAATTCTATGAAAAAACGAATTATAGCTTTGATTTAAATGTTTGGACACAATAAGGAGAAACCTGAACACAAATTATACATTTTCACACATTACAGGTATTGTTCAGCTTAAAATAAAATTTACTCAGGAATTCCATCGTTGTACAGATATATTTTCATCATTTCCTGGGAATTTCAAGATAACACTCTCTTTCTCATTACATAAAAATCTTTTGAACTTTGGTTATATTAAAATATTCATAAAAGAATAATTATTATAATACAGATATTAATCTACACTAATAGAATATGGATGCTTGCAAAATCACAGGGATTTCATTTAGATAAAATTAAACATTAGATAAACCACAGATTAGAAATGAATTAAACATCTTCCAGTGCTTTTTCCCATACTTAAACCCCAGTGAAGCTGAGAGTGATCAATTCTAATGGTAGTAGGAAAGCTGGTCAAAGAAGTCGCGGGAAAGAAAAGAAAAAGTTCTGGTCAAGATAAGGTTGTCAGTTAATCCCATTGGTGTCAAAACACAGTGTGGCCGTAATGGAGGCTGACATTTAATGAATAAACCAACAGAGGAAAGGGAAAATCATCTCACAATATCATTGAAAGTATTACATCTTTATCAAAACTTTTGTAGCAGAGTACCCAATTCCTCCGCATCATAACAAACATTAAACGAAAGGACACTCGTAGTGACAAGGAAAATGATACAGAGCAGAAAAAAGTAGGAAATAAAAACCCACTCTGGTAAAAATATCCAAAAAAAATAAAGTATCAAGTTGATACTTTTTTTATTGTGGATTTGAGTTTTTCACCTAATTTCTATTAAGCTCCCCACATTAGTTTATTTTATTCCTTATTCTAAAAGATTTTCATTTTAAATTTGACACAGGTATTTTGATAAAAAAAAAGATTGTGTCCATATAAGCAAGTATTTTCTGCACGTATTAATAAATTTTAGTTAGAATAAGAAAAGTCAATATTGGAAGTAAATATTCAAATTGTTTACTGAGTCCTTGATTTAAAAAAAGAGAAAAATTGTAATAATTTTTTGTTCTCCATGTTTTTAAGTAATTAATAACAATAAAATACGATTCGATAGTCAGTTGTATATAATTCCTCAGTGAACAAAAAAAAAAAAGAAATATTGCTAAGGTAAGTTTACTACGATCAATTGATAATTGATCTAATTGATACATTTTACATATAAATTACAGAACTTTATGTAACATTTTATTAAATGTGCTTTTGTATAGTGGTGTGTAAATTTAGGTTGTCAACCAGTTTTGAAAATTAATCTACAGGGAGAAAATAGAAAGAAAAACAAGAATAAAAATAAAATACAAAAGAATATTAAAAATATAACATGCGAATTAAAGGACTAATAATTGTTTTATTTTCCTACAGTGCAAGCTTCTTTTGTTTTCATGGTGGTGAAAGTTTGATGTTATGGAAAAAAAAAAAGGAAATACGGTGGAGTCCTGGTTCTTGCGGTACTTTTATTTGGAGAGAACCAGAGACCCACTACCTGCCATGTAATGTCCGAGAAATTGATCATTAAAATATCGGAGGCTTGATGGTTTGGACAGGCATCACTTTGGATGGTCCAGACACCGCGATGTTTTTGCAACAAGCACTGTGACTTCTGTAAGGTATAGTGATGAGGTCTTGGAGCCCTATGTTCAGCTTTTCAGGAATGTAGTTAGCTCTAATTTAATTTTAATGGATAGCAATGGAGACACATATAAAGCTCATCTGGTATATGAGTTTCTGAAAAGTGAGGATGTTTGCCGAATGGATTGGCTAGTTAGATCTCCAGACCTCATCCGCATAGAACATGCCTCAGACATTCTAGGGTGGGCAATTGCGACTCGCAAACCCCTTTCGAGAATCATCCAAGGCCTGAAATTTATTTGCTCAACAGGTGAGATTAATTTCTTAGGAACTCATAAATTCCCTTACTTCTGGTAAAAAATCACGTTGTGCGACTTATTTATCTGAAAAAGGGGACCCACCTTTTAATCTTTTTTTTTTGTTGCTATATTCTGCAAATACTGTTTCATACCTTCCGAGCAATGAGTATTACGCACGATCACTTGTGTATTTTAAATGTTAAAATGATTATCTTTTGCTTTATATCAGCCCCCTATATGTATACCAATTTCTTTTTAGATCTGTCCCGTAATTCTAGAAATAATTCACAAAATCTAAAAATCCTTTTAATTTTGAACAGCAGTGTGAAAGCTCAAATAATTTTTTTATTATCTATGTGACATGGTAACCAAAATTTCTACTGAAAAAATATCAATATGATAAAGAATTTTATACGTATATATACATATTAGAAACCTAATGACATTTGTATTATTAGGAAGGATTTTAAAACTTACATTCCTATTTATGGTAAATTATTACAACCTGGTTTACAAAAACAGTTAATTATCTCAACGAAAAAGTTATAATTAATAATGGTGGTACACTAGTGTTTCTCAAGCTGTGAGGCGCGCTTCCTATGGGGCGCGATAAACTTACAATGGAGCCACGAGCATACCGAAAATAAAAGTTTCAAAAAAATTAATTTACTGTAATAAAGTAAAACAAAAAATTTTCTGACGTAATAAGAAATACACATTTACACTGATATAATTTATATATATCATGTGGTAATATTTCGTCATTTTCACTTCAAGCTATCTTGGATCCTATAATTCTAAATGCTAATACTGTGAGGCTTAAAAAAAATTACAGTTGATTTTACCAAAGGGTTGTAGTTCATAGACTGCAATTCTGCCAAAATTTGTCTCCAAACATGATTTCTACAATCTCAATTGCTGCTGGCAAAATAAGCTCTCTTAGCCAATTTTTACATCCCATTATTTTGTATGAATTTTTTTAAGATGAAAATAAAGCTTTTTCATTCACAGACGTTTTTTTTTTTTTTAAATGCTTTTTGTTTTTCATATGATTTTAATTTTTATTTAAAGAACTCTCGAGGCTTATTAATGTATTCACCATGAAGCGTTGCCAAAAGTCTTTTAAGTTTATTAGGTTTCATACAGTCTGCTATCAATATATTTTTGAATCAATAACTCACAGGGCATTTCGTCTCCATTTATTTTAGTAATGGTAAATCGAAAATTTAAATATTCTTGAGAATACTTATTTGATTTATTTTTCGGATCTATGCTTGTCTGTGCACTTATTGATGCTTTGTTATCGTTGAATGTTTGCTGACGACTTAAAAATTTATCCATGTTTTTGTTAATTTACTACCGTAAATACACTATACTGTGAATTACAACTAAAGCGTAAATTATAAAATGTACATTCAAAATAGATTCGGTAGCTATAGAAGTATCGACTCGACCAAGACTAACTGAAATTCTACGAGGTACAGCATTTTTACATGTTTTGCCCAGACTTCCGATAAGTTGCCCAAACTCACGCAGACGTTCGCGAGAAAGCTAGATGTGCTGGATGTGATAGAGCAACATAGACCATAGACAATTTTTCTAATGACATTTCTACTTTTAGAACTGGATGATGGAGGATATATATCTTTAATTAAATATCATTTTACAATCTGCTCCAATTTAAAAATTAGTGAACGGAAAAAAATATAACATAATAATTATCCTATTACTTAAAAGTAATTTACTTAAACTATACATTATTTAAAAGTAGTATATATAAAATTTAATACTTATCTTGTTAATTTGTACGGTTTATAATTAAGTTCGTATTGTCGCCTTAGCGCCAAAGGCTTCATTATTGAATTCAATACATTAGTATAGTATAAGGGTGGCGCGATAAAAATGATGATTGAAAATTGGGTCACCAATAATGAAAGTTTGAGAAGCACTGTGCTACGCGTTTTACACGAAGGCTCAAAGTCGTTCCTCCAGCATGGTGTGGTAGTTTAGACAGAGGATAATCTCAGGTGTCATTTTTCACTTGTGTGATCAAGGTTCAAAATTACGAGATCCGTTACCAATAGCATTCGTCTTTCTTTGGAGTGCAATGAAAATTAAATCAAATCATTTTCAATTTCATACTTTATGCAGTACCTGTCAATTGAAATTATCAGCCTGCTGGCTCTAATAAAAACATGGATGCTAATTTTTGTACAATTCCTTTAAATCAGAACATTTCAGAATAAATATTTAAATAAAAAACAGAAAAGTTATGTTTCAGTTAATATTTACAAAAGACTTTGAAGCAAAAATAATGTGTTTGTGTGTGTGGTACAGGACCTTTATTAAACTTATTAAGAAATGTGATTTATATTCTACTTATGACAGTAGTAAATTAAAGTGGTATATTGCTAAGATAAATATGATATACACGTCTTTATTTTTTGTTTTCCTATATTATTATAAAAAAATTTAGAGTTGATACTGTCTAATTTAGAATGAATAAAAATATATGTATCATTAAAGTATTTGAATTCTTTTCTATAAGAATGACTCATTTTTTAAAAATACCTCTGAGGAATTTCCTTTTTTTAAAAAAAAAAAATTATCTATTCCTTTGTTATTTCTTTACAAACCAGTCCGATAAAGAAATGAGTATATGAAGAACATTTCATGCTAATTCCAAAATAAATAGAATGACTAAACCCTTCTTATAAATAAAGTTTGCTTGATTATGATAAATGACTTCTTACGAACGTAAAACAAATCGTGCAACTTTTATTCTACATGACAACTTTCAACAAAGTTTCTTTTTCTTTTAAATAGAAGATTGTTTATTTTCTTTTCACTTACGAATTTATATCCACATTCGACTTAAATATACTATTTTTTATAAGAAAAAGCAGCTCATCGTTCATTTTAATATTTTCTATTTTTATTTTACCAAACACTTAAGAATACATTTTGTAACCAATATTTTATGTAACTACACGAACCTATTCTACCAACAAAATCAGTTTTTTCACACTCTTTACTTTAGCTTAGAGAATGTGTCTCCGTAAGACAATGATTTATGTACTTTGTGAGCGTATCTACATTTACTTTTTTCCGAACGTTTTCATTCTTCAATGTTTATAGTAACTTCTTATGTTAATCATTTCCAAAACTGTTCGTTTCTCTTATTATAATTGTTTGAAAACATAATTTTTATTCGGAAAAGTAAATAATAATGAATAAATTTAAATATTTTGCATTTTTCTTTTACATTCTCTTTTGCGTAGACAAATATTTAAATTTGTTTATTTTCGACATGATTATTGAGTACCAAAAAGAAGTGTACGTAATGTTAAAAAAGTTCCTAAAATTTAAGTCCATTCCTACTTTGAATGGATGAATAGAAAGTATTTTATTGACGATGGAAAATTTGTACAAGATATATATGTATATATATATAGCATAATAAAAAAAAATTAAATAATAATTGAGAAAGTTATAATACCTACAAGACCAAAAAAAGAAAGAAATTGCATTACAAGAAACCTAACAATTGAAGATACAGAAAGAGTCTTTGGACTAAAATAAAAACCTATTATGATTTCTATAGCTGTCGCTGAATTAAGCCAGCGAATTAAGGTTCACCTGTTTTATGGTACCACCTTTCCTGTACAGTAGAAAGTTTCGACATAATAGAAAAACAGAGCTATGTTGAAAAATTAAGCCTATTTCTAACACACGTGGATGTTACACCAAACAGATATATATAGGCAAAAAGTGAACTAATAATAAAAATTTAAAAAAGAGCATGTTTTGTCTGCATTGTTGTAACAATGCACACCTGGTTTGGCTAGATGGGTTGAAAAACCGGTTTTCGCCGTCAACTTTTGTCATTGTTTTAACAGTTACATTGTTACAACAATGGAGAGGAATCGAAGTTAGCGTCGAAAACAGGTAATTAATTTAATTAATGGATTAATATTTGAAAAACTTTTATTAACATTAAGTGTTATCCAGTACAAATTTTTAAAAAAATGTATTTGAACTTAATTGGATGAACAAAAAGTATTTTATCAACGATTAAAAATTCGAACAAGATAAATATATATAGAGAGAAAGAGAGTGAGCTAATAGTTTGAATTGAAAAAGCAGACATGCACAACATTAAGATAGATTGATATGAAGCAAAATATTATACAATAAAGAATAAAAATTAAGAAAAATATAAATATGTCTATTGCATTAAATGTATAATAAGTTTATGGGAATGATATGCTTGTGCATTTCATTAGTTAATTCATTTCACAACAGGGAAAAAAAATAGTTTGGATGTAAGAAATGTCGGATTTTTAACTGAAAGCATAAAACTGCATATATTGTGCAAAAGATGTTTATTTAATCAGAATATGCTCCATTTCTTTCAATATACCTTTCCCAGTGAGTTTTTAATGCATAGATGACTGTCTTAAAGGGATTTAATCTTTAAAATCAATACACTCTGCTAAGGAATTATTCAGGCAGTCTTCCTTTTGGTATTATTTAGGCCGTAAAAACTGTTCTAAATGTTTGAAAAATGAAAACATGTTGGAGAAATATCTTGTAAATAAGCTGGGATCTGCAAAATTTATTTTTTTAATTTCGTAATTGTTTTATATTGCGTTTGCACCCAAGTGTTGGTGGGGAGAAGTATTGTACCACTTATTTAACAAGTGATGGGCATATTAGTTTAAACTATTATTGTGTTTCATCAATGTACTAGCAATATAATAAATACATTTGGGTTTGTTCTATTATTTATTTCAGAGCACCATTTTTCAGGTATGTTTTGGTCTTTCACGGTTCTTATTTTGTAGGAAAAATTTACAAGACCAATTTTTTCAAACCAAAGCTTCACTTTTCTACCATTAGCTGTATTTTCTCAAAATGCCTGGTTTATATCCCGCGCAGCCTTTGCAGAATTATTATCAAGTTTATACTCACTAAAATATTTACATGAATGTCGATTGAATTCATATCCTTACGAAATTCAAGTTGCAAAGTCGAAAACTTAAGAAAGTTTTTGATGAAATGTGACTCTTACAATGGACAACATAACTATAAACAAGGATACACCAAAAATAAAAGAATTATAAAACAAGGATTTAAAGGTTCACATGTAAAGAAAAGCAGACATTTCACATACACCAACCTAATATTATACAAGTCCCTTAATTTTACACTAGAGCGTCCGGGATTACGTTTACCTTTAAACATCCAACGGTATAATTTCGATTCAGTGATATAAAATATATAAAATAACTGTAATAACTAAAAAATTGCAGTACTACTGTTCAGTAAGGTTTAGTTTTAAGACTTTTAACATTATTTAGTGTATAATTAACATATTTTGTCTCTATATAAAAAAACTGACGTTGACATTATGTTTTGCGAAGCTTGTTGGACCACTTCTTTGTTGCAAAACATTTCGAGTCGCAAATCTGCCAGGAACATTATCATTATGCGGTATCCCTTCTGTGCCATTCCTAGCCATATATATATCAGGATTTACTGGAATTTTATCAGTTATATCAGCACTTCTTTGAGATTCTTCTGAGTCACTTTCGCTCAATCTTATGTCTTCTTATTTGTTAATTTTATTCTACTTATAGTAATGATGACCGACAGCTATTTATGATGATAAATTGCCTTGGAATCGAAATGACACCAGTGGACTTTCTAGATATATTTAGTTGTAAAATTTCTCCTAAATAACCTAGAACCAGAAAACTTTTAGTGTGCAATTACCATGGAAAATAAAAAATTTCAAATCCCATGCAAAAATGCTGAATGGGAAACAAACTGAATAGGCTCCGGTATCAAATTGACATCAATGAACGTTTTAGTGTTAAGGCTTTCCTCAGTCAATAGTAAAGAATATAGCACAAACTTGGTACGTTTTTTCAGGCGTAGAATAATTGAAAGATTAATATTATATTTTGGATTCACTATACCTTAAAGAACAGCATATTTTCTCATACTTCACATTTTTAACCGAGTTGAACCATTTTATCTGGCATAAATTGTGTTTCGCATTTTTTTTCTATTCCGTAATGTTAAATGAGCTATCCCTTCACGTGTTAAATAAAGGAAAGTATTCTCGAAATATCTTAGAAACTTTATATTGTTAATAGATGTATAAGTTATACAATGTTAAAAATTCTCATGAAAATTAAGGTTTTTTTCTGTCTGAATATATGTTCCATATTTAGTTCAAACTCTCGAACTTTTGCCAAAAACAGCCTTAACACACATGCTTATTGAAATCTGTATCTGTTATTTATCGATTGAAAACTGAATAATGCATTCGGGAATTAAGATCTGATTAAAACCTTCTCAAATTAGAATTGAAATACATCATTAATTTTATAGCACCTCGCTATAATTCGGGAATTAATTAGTTTCTCTCAAACTTTTCAGTAGCGAAATTAAATGTATTTTCTCAGGTTCGGAGTAAGCAGCAATTGTGAATGGTAACAAACTGCATACATCATGTTTAAAACATATTTCAATCCCCGCTTTTAATGATTTTGGAATTAAGTATAGAAATCTTCATTTCACTTTTGGTCCTTTTGAGGCAATTACCGAGTAGAATGGTATTCCATCATGATTTGTAGCGATGGATGATTTGCATTTAAATGCAAAGGATTTAGACAATTTCCACATTTCAACAGTTAACTTTACATTTACTTCGAAAATTATGAATGAGAACAATATGTGTGTAAATGGAGTGAAGGAATGTGTTAATGATCATTTAGTGTTATTGTCTGGCTAATTTCTTTGAATGGTGACAGGTGTTTTGTAAAAACAAAAATCCAGCAATATGATTGAAAACGTTATTTTGTACGAACAATATATGAATTAATTTGGATAAGAGATATACTGACCGATATATCAGAAAATCTCTTTCTCGAAGACTAAAATTAACGTTATTTAGCTTTTAGAAAATTGTTGTCTTCTGCATAGTAATCTGTAACATGCTAATTGTGAAATTGACAATGTGATAAGATTACTAAACATTAAAACTAATTTTTCTAAGTGATTACAGCATGCACTATAAACACAAAATATATTAAAGCAGGGGTGACCAAACCTTTTGAGAAGAGTGCCACTATTTTATAAAAAATAGTTCTGAGTGCCAGTTTCAACTTTTTCAACAAGCAAATATGGAACAGGGAATAAATGGTACTAATATAGGTTTATTATGTTATTTTTAAGTAAACAGCACATTTTTCAATGCAAGTCGATGTAGTCGAAATTTAAAAATAATATAATAAATAAGACTAAAGTACAAACTTAGGTTTTATTGTTGATAAGAACTTTTATACATTCATCAGTTAGGTTATGTATAAAATAAAATTAATTACTTGAATCATTTAATTTAAAATAATCATTAAAAGCTCAGTACTAAATTATAAGACTTTTGAATTACTACTTTCTTATACCAAGTCATCTATATTACGATTAGCTCTTGCAGATGCTAACAAATTAGGATATCATAGGTGCACATCAGCTAGTTTTGAGTGATATTTATTTATTATGTTTCTAGCAGAAAATTATTATTTATTATTATCTTTTCATTTTTTTAAAAAAAAATCAGTAAGACGTTGCGTGCCACTGTTACAACTCCAATGTGCCACACTGTGGCACACAGCGCGGGTTGGCCACCCTTGCATTAAGATAACACAATAAACGATTTCTATTTTTTAAAGTTTTTGTACCATGATTCAGATGTTTATTGCATTTTATGTCATTTCACTTAAAACAATAATGTGATAAAAATTGAATTTAATGGTAAACGTTTTTTAATTTATATATTTAATTTTTTCAGCATATTTTTATAGTTTTTGAGGTTTTTTTTTTAATTCTTAATGTTTTACATCATGTATTTTTTATTTTTGTCAAAGACTATTATAATATCCTACATAAACGTTTACATGTAATTTTATCCAGAATCCATCCAAACAAATTATTAAAAATTTAGAAACTTTGACTTTGGTGCCTTATAAAATCAAAAGTTATTTATAGTTCCTCTCAAAACTTATATATAGTATCTCAAAACTTATATATAGCTCCCAGCATTGTTTTACTTTTCGTATTATATTTAGAACAACCAAACCAAAAAAACTCATTTTATGCTGTTTCATGTCCATGCAATACTTCATTAACGATAGTGGCTGGAAAATGGTGGTGGCTCTTTTTTCCAGATTTTTGTATTAAGTGAGAGAACTCGTGAACTTGATGGCCACGGATGCAGTCGAACACCCATTATGACGTGCTGACCAAAACATTTTATTCAATATGTGGTAATGTGTTAGTTTGTTAAACTATTTTGTCTCCGAGGCCTCGAATACAAATCATAACCAGCGACTAAAATGATCTGAGAAGTATAACACTGGTTATTGGACGCTTAGATACTATTATTACTAGAATTAGAATATCATCATTTATGTAGTCCCATGTTTTCCTGGTTCAAATACCCTACCACATCGCACTAATAGCTACACTAGTATATTCTCCCCCTCACTTCACAGCTGCCTTACAGAGGCGGCAATGCTGTCAATGGCATGAGTATGAGAAACAAGTCAGGAACAAGGGTAAGATGAAAAGTTTTCTTCCCTGTCGACGAATTTCAAGCTCCTGATGTGAGCACTACGCAACCTGCTCAGTGCTCTCTGTGTGTATTTTGTATCTACCGACTGTAGGGACAGACCAGGACATCATGACTGCGGGGGAGAGGCAATTTCCCTTTCAACCAAAATACCACAAGGTAAATAGTCTGACTTTGCCTTTATGCTTGTTAGTGTTAGCTGTGAATAATGCCTTAGAGCATGGGTGAGTGAGTGAGTGAATATTAATGTCGCACTATTCAGCTACACGAGGGCTTTTGGCGATGGACCGCGTAATTTCTTAGCGCATGGGAGTCTAAACTATGACTGCTTGTGGGCCGCATTGCAAAAATAATTTTTTTTCTGGACCGCACATACAATATTTTTTTAACAAATTGAAATTAAAATTAACTCTATGTAGTTTTATTAAAATAAATTAACTTATTTTTAGTATAATTTTTTTTTAAATTTGAATTATACATAAATAGGTACACATTTATTTAAAATTTGTAAAAGTTTCGTTTCATTTAGTTTGGATTTCATAAAGATGGAAAAAAATCAAGTTAATGAGATGAATGAATTTGTGTGTTTGTGTTGAACAAGCAAATCGATATCGGGTTCAATAGACGAAGTTGGAATTCTTAATGCATTTTCAAGATGTTTGTCCTATTTTTGTTTTTTATATGCTTCATTCTTGGAAAATAACTGTTCACAAATATAAGTACTGCCAAAAGCTGAAGACATTGATAAAGCATGAGTGTGAAAATGAAGACATTTATCGCGCGGTGTAGGTAATCTTTATAAAACTCCAGTATAGAAACATTCCCAAATTTTTCTTTCAGTTTAATGTCACTTTGCAGTTCAATGCATTCCATTTGCAGAATTGAAGGTAATTAATTTTTTCTAGAGAAAACGAAGTAGAAAATATATTGAAATACTCTTCGTTTTTTTCGAAAATCTTGAAATCTTCTTTCAAAATGATTAGTTAAATCAAAAATTAATGCAGCATATTTTGCGTATTTTGTGCAAACATTTATTTTTTATTAATAAAAATGTGTAAATTGAAATATTTTCATAATTTGCATTTGGGCCGTATTTTAAAATCTTTTGGGTCGCACTTTAGACAAGCATGCCTTAGAGGGCCCCATTAGAATTATATACTCTCGACGTATATCACTCACTCCTTTCACTCCTCCACATCCTCCCCTAAAGGGACCTAAGGGGAGCACCATTCATTCTAGAATAAAGCAAAATACATCTTATTTCAATTATTTAGAAATAACAAAACTTTTATCTTGTATTGAATACATTTTTATTTCTGCTTCTTATAAAAATAGTGTAATTTTTTTAAAAAAACAATTTTAATAAAAAAGGAAAAGAAAACAAACACTATTCAGAATGCATTATTCCGTCAAAGTAAGTCAGAAAAAACATTTAAAGCAAACATTTTCTACTCTAACAGTTAATTAAATACGTGTAATTTCATAGCCTCCAAGAGAACATTAAAAAAAAACGCAGAAAATAATAAAATGATGACTAATTTAATTTACACAGAAAGGTCTAAGTGACTCTCTGACTAACAGATATAAATTTTTTCCCTGTCTCCATAGCATCATGAAATATACATTTTTTCCTTCCCAGCTAAGACACTCAGACAATAAAGAAACAATATTTGTGAAAATAATAATAAACAAGAATTTTCTGAATATGCAGCATTAAGGTACGGAAATATTTGGAAAGAAAATTAATTTTAAATAATTTTACATCGTTAAAATATCAAAGACATTCAAATTATTTGCAACAAACTAAAATGAAAGACAAATATATAAAAGTTATAGAATTCTTTTAACATGAGATACCACTTTTAACTTCAAAAATTATATTCCTGAACATTTTATAATAAAATAATATCTTACACTGAAAATGAATAATGTCTTAAGGGATGCAAATAAGTGCTTAAAACTGCTTGAAAGACTTGGAAAATTTAAAGAACTCCTGGAAGATTTTATGTAAGGAAAAAATTTAGAAAGGAAATTTATGAGTCAAAATGGAGTATAATAGCTTTATTTTGTAATATCTAATTTTGAAAAGAAAGAAAAAAAACTCATACTGTTAATGGGGAAATTTAGATACTAATGTATTATGTATACTAGCTTTTTGCTTTATAATGCAGCCAATAAGAAGAAAAATATGACATTTTAGGAATTTTACCAAACATTTCTAAGTATTTAAAGTGAAAAATGCACATAATCATCTAAAATAAAACTAATATTTTAAGTGTTTCTTATTTAATTTCATATTTTCGCTTACAATGGTATTAATATCATAAAGAATGAAGGCTGTATCAATCAATATAATCTACAGACCTAAGAGATGTGCGAAGAATGCAAACACAGTGTGTCTCATCTCCCTTCAAGAAATCTTATGTGCAGAAGACTATAAAAAGTTCTGCAGATAAAATGTTTTCGGGACTGCCATGAAGAAGGGTCAGATTATTACAAGTGCGTAGTACTACAGACTTCCATATAAAATCGCATGAAGTTCAGATGGAGAAACGAAGTAGTACGTTTCCCAAAGGCGTTCATCTTCTTACTAAAAATGCACCTATTCACTCACTCAAGAGGCAGTTGAGGAATCGACGTCTCCCCTATTTTCATTAAATCTCGTTTTTATCTAATTCTTAGAACTCAAAAAACGTTGCCGTATTAGAGATTTAAGCATACCAATAAACTGCTGTTTGTAAAAAATGCATCACCATGAAGGAATCATCAGAATTAAATGAAATTTAATGCACAAACAACTTGTATTAGAACAAATAAATGACGAAATTTTCAAAGCAAAAAAAAAATAATTAAATGTCTGAAATCAGTATTTGGTGTAGCCAACACGCGCTGCAATAAGTGCTGCTATACGACGTGGCATGAGTCAAACAGATTTTTAATGTCTGCTTGTGGAAGAGAATTATGTATTGCTTGTATGCGCTGCAAAATTTCGTCTTTTGAAGCTGCAGGACGCGGATCACGAGCGAGGCGCCGACCAACCAAATCCCACACGTGCTCAATAGGCCATGTTCCCGATTAATAAGCCGGGCAAGGAAGAGGTTGCATGTGTTGGGCTGAACAGAAGTCTAGAAAAGACTTTGCAACATGTGGGTGTGTATTATCCTGCAGAAAGATAGCTCCGGGGTGCCTTGTGCGGCCATTATGTGAAAAGACAACTTAGTACCAATCAGCTTGCCAGGCTCTGTGCTCATGAGCCCATTGCAGATGCAACCGTCGATGGTTTGCTGTGAGGGGGATCCTGTATAAAGGCACGCTTGCACGCAATCCACGGTGCAGCAGACGTCGACGAATTGACGAAGCCGGCATTAGTACACATGAAACAGTAGACCAACGTGCTGCCGACTGCCTTGAAGAAGCTGTACGGTCATTCACCTCCATGTGGATCAGGTGTCAATCGTCGCGTGCTGACGTCACCTTCTGCCGTCCATTGCTAATTTTTTGAGTCGTTCGATGCTGTTTCCAAACTCGCATCATTGTAGAACTGTTCTAATACACACGATCTCCTATTGCGTGATTGGAAATTCCTCCTTCTCTGAGGCCGATAATACTCCCCCGTCAAACTCCGTAAGTTGTTGGAATTTCTCCTTAATTCGTCTTGGAGGTATACTGAGTTCTCACTAAATGTTCGCCACAATCATTAACTATTTTCAACATACCGCTACTGCCCTCTATTTATAGGCTTTTAGCATCAGTTCAGAGGGCATTGCGCACTCCACCTGAAACTTTTCTATTTTAACGTAACATCCTGTAATTGATAATTGCAGTAAAGTTTATTTAATTCTGATGATTCATTCATGGTTATTAAAAACAGCAGTATATATCATTCAAAGGTACAATGGATGTTTCGACATAATCATCAGATATCTACACTGATGCCCATAGTTGTCCTAGTATTTCCAGAAATTTGCCACTATTTTTATTAAAACTTTTGTATAAAACGAGCAAAAGCAAGGACCATATCCTAATTAAGTGAGTTTTGACTGATGAGAATTGTGACGACCGTTTTGAGTGAAAAACATTAAAAGTGTTTCTATGGTAGACCTTTGAATTTTGTGTTTAGAATTTGCGTATCGTACAGAGATCAGCACAAATTTGTGTTAATTTCAATAAAATGAGTTCTCACAATCCTTTAGATGAGGATTTGAGATGAAGAGTGAATTGAGGGAGGATGTCTCAAGCAGAAGTAGCCTATAACCTAAATGTTTCTAGAATAGTGATATCCAGACCTTGGAAACAATTTAAACAATGGGTTCTGTTGTTAGAAGACTTAAACAAGGACGGCCAAAAGATCTATATTTAATGATAAATGCACATCTTCACAGAAACATGACACTTAAGGTGTTTGCTCTGGACTTTGCTGCTTCCACTGGAAAGACAATTTTTAGGCAAAATATTTACATACGCTTAGCTGAGAAGGCCCTTCATGCCGGACAGCCAGTGGTATGTGTACCTCTTAACCTATCAGAGAAAAGAGCTCGTGTCTTATGGTGCGAGGAACACGTGTCTTATGGTGCGAGGAACACGTGTCTTAAACAAATCAAGAATGAGACAGTATATTTTTTATTGGTGAGTCTAGGTTCAGTAGCAATAGTGATTTTCGTCGAGTTTTCACTTGGAGAGTGCCTTGTTTTTACTATCATCTTTCTAACATAAGAAAATTCGATCGATTTGGTGGGTGTGGAATTCTGGTTTGGAGAGGTATTATGTAAGACGGACTAACACCACTAAACTTTTTAATGCTGGTTCTGTTACTCCACAGAGATATAAAGATGAAGTTCTTGAACTTCATGTGATACTGTTCCGAGTAGCAATTTATGGATAATAATGCGAGGTTGCCCGGAGCTAATCTTCTCGAAGACATTCTTTAGGAAGAGAATATTTTTTAAAGCATTTTTAGATTTTTCAATCCACATACCAAAAAGAATGTAGATAAAATATCTTTACACAAAATTTAATTTTGATTAAATTGGTTTAAGTAATGATTGTTTTCGTGTGATAATCTACACTGAAAATATTTTTATTCCATTGCTATTTTTTTTTCGAAATGCAATTCAAAAACGAAATATATTTGATTTTACTTAATTATTTAATTATTCTTCTCTAAATCATCATATAAAATAAAATTTTCTCTGAAGTTACACATGTGGTTTTTAATATTCAATGGATAAGTATTTCATTATGATTAATGTATATACACCACTGAGAAAAGAAAAGAAAATATGTTTTTATTAGAAGAATTCTCAGTTTCAGTCAAGTAACAAAAAACTTGCATAATGAAGTGCCTTATTTTTTTTAATTAAGACGGGTTTTTCCTAAAATGTCTTCAAAAGTTAAATTTTTCACACGTTATATTTCTAACTTACTTTCAGAACATACCTTGTGGCCACGGTAGCCAAGTGGTCAAGGTATCGGATCATGGCTAGCGTGTCATGAGTTCGAGCACAGTACCACTGTAGACCCGCCGTGTAGGGGAGCGATGCACGTTAAGTCTGTCGAGAGCTTAAACGTCCTCCTGTTGGAGTGGTATGGTAGTTAGGAGAGGGGGTGCCAATTTAGGTGTCGTCCACGTCACTTGACCATGGTTCAAAATTACGCTGTCCGTCGCCATGTAGCTAACCAGGCGACGTTAATATTAACTCACTCAGAACATACCTTAAGAAAATTTCTTATATTTATATAGGTGCAGCAATACATGCTTTCTTTTCTTTTGGCAAAGGAATAATCTGAGAAAGTCAGTGTAGAGAGTGGTTTGCCTGTTTCAAATCAGGTGATACCAGCTTGGAGGATAATAAGCCAGGAAGAGGTCGGTTATCAGATTTCAACGATCAGGCTTGGGATAGACGATCGGATGACTTGGTGGCCTACGTCAAAGCGTGGATCGCCTCTAAGAATCGTGTCTTCTTCGCTTGTGGAATTGACCACCTGTCAAGCAAATGGGAAGCAGTAATTGAAGTAGACTTAGACTACGCTCCCGAATAATCATTTAAGCAAATATCATGTCAAAATTTTTTACTGATTATGCATCAACCCAATAATATAGGGTCTGTCCGAAAAGTTCCATGAATGATTAGTTGTAGTTGGCAACGCTTCGAGAGGAAAAGTTGGTGGAGAGTCTAAGCTTCGAAGCGAGACTAGCGACAGTGACCTGCTGACAGTTGTTGACGCATTGTCATGATCCACGCAGAGTTATCTAATACACCCTCGACTAGCAAAAAATGGACAAATTTTTCGAACAGCTTTAAATAATTAATTTTTGCTTAAAAATGATGCGGAGAACCTCAAAATGCCTATGGTGACAGGGAGATGAAACAAAGCAAAACTTTCATGATGCCTTTATAGGTTTCGGGAAGGCAGGGAGTCCGTTAACGACAACGAACTCTCGGGACACCCGTCATCATCACAAACGGATTACTCTGTGCAAAAAGTGCTTCAAGTGTTCAACAAGAACCGATGATTAAGTGTTTAGATGATTTCAGAGAAGTGTGAATACCTAAAACAATCATTTATCACATTTCAACGAGGATCTTGCAATGACGAAAGGCTGCTCGAACATTGGATCTCGCATCATGACAGAGCGTTAAGTCACACTACACTCATTATCTCCAAGTTGTTGGCCAAAATGGGTGAGATAAAGCTTTCCCAGCCACCGTACAGCCCCGATCTGCCCAGTGGACTTCTTTTTGTTCCCAAGGATAAAAAAAATCCAGAAAGGAACTCGTCATGGGAGGCCAGAGGCGGTGCAGAAAGTCCATTTTTTGCTTAACTAGGATGCAATAGATACCTCTGCGTGGAACTTGATCTTGCCTCAAAAACTGCCAGCAAGCAACTAACACCTCAGTATCGTTTCGAAGCTTTAATCTCCCACCGACTTCTTCTTTCCACAAGCTCTGCCCCTCCAACAACTACAAAAAATCATTCCGGGAACTTTTGGGGGACACACAAATCCTGTATTTAAAAAATATCAATTTAAAACTATCCATTTTCAATTGTAACTCATCAGCAACAATATCTTTAAAAAATATCACATATTGCTCTTTATAATTCATCTTTAAAGAAAAGAGAAAAAATCAAATTAAACCTAAGCTTTTGAGCTTTCAACGGTTGAAAAAAAATTATAAACTCATTGATAAAATATCTCAGTAGTGGTAATATATTTTTCATCTTAAAAACACAAAATATTTTTCAGGGGAACTTTTTTCCTCATTACAAGATGCATCCTGTTCTGTTTTTTTAAAAAAATTATCACATTTAGAAAAGTGAAAAAAAAAGTCTTTTATTTTTCATGTATTTGTGTGTACGCTATTTTTTTTTCAGAATTGTATCGGTAATGTAATTAGAGTATTGATCATTGAGGAGTTACAGATTTCCATAAATGTTACATCCTTCCCTATTGAGATACTTTAACGGATTAGTTATTTCTACTGTTTTCGGGGGGGGGGGGGATTGTAATGTTAATACACTGGAAAATAATTTTACTTTTTTTTGGTTTTCTTTTTACATTTAGATAAATGGGAATTCAATAATGATAATTATATTCGAATTTCACAGTGTTTTCCAGGATCATTTAAACGACTTTAAGGAGAGGTATGGGAAATTAAAAGGATTAAGATTTGTATAGCAACCCATAGTCCCCCAAATGTCTTCATTCAGCACTAGGTGACGTTGTTCCCAATAGCATTTAAGGAAACAGACGTGCATTACCACTGTGCTTTAAACTGTTATCTCACACAGAGAAGTGTGGAACATTTTACAAACACCGAGCTGGCACATATCCACATGATTTTCGAAAGGGCAGAAGGAAATGCAAGAGCAGTAGAAAGAAAGTATTGCAACAAGTACACACAGAGAGATGCAACTGACAGCCGGATGTTTGGTAATTTGCATCATAATTTGTGTGAATATGAATTATTGTGAGGTTACAGGTATAGTAATTGCAGGACACACTTTCTAACGGTCCACAGTATTCAGCACATTTTGTTCTATGCTCGTAATAAAATGTGTCAGATACCGTTCGAAGGAGTCCGAGAGCAGTGTTGGAAGTTTGAGTTCCTCGTGGCCCAATATGAATGAAAAATATAAAATACACTCGTAATATTTTAAATATTAATAAAAAAAGTAAAATATACAAAGTACATCAAGTTAAATATTTAAAAAGAAGGAAAATTTAATACAATTAATCAAAAATTGAAAAAAATAGGAAAATTTTGGACTTTGGACTGAATGAATTGAATTAAACTAGATTGATTAGCCCTTACCACTTTGAGATTAAATAGGTCATTATGGAAAAATTCAAACAGAATAGAGTATATTGAGCAAATAAGTGAAAGAGAAGTTAACTAATTTAAGTATCGGGATGTATTGTAAAGTATTATAAAAATAATCTTATAACAAAATTCGAATCACAATATATATTTATTTTAGAAATGAAAACTCTTCGAATGATTGTACAGATAGGCATCCAATATTAAAACATGTCACTTACACTAGTATGGCAAAAGAGATTCATATTAATGAAACCTTTGGAACTCCCCAAGTAAAATTGACAACTCTGTAGGAACCAAAAAATAATATTTACAGGATAAGCAACCCCCCACCACTTAAATAAATTGGGATCGAAAATATATTTATAAAAAAATATTTCCTTGAACATTAGATACATAAAGAATTTTTATTTACATGCACTTACCTCATGTTTTTTAAACGTTCAATTTTAATATTAATTTTCGTCTTATGTAGTCACGCGTGTGTCTCATTTTATATTATATATATATATATTTCAAGCTTTTACGTTATTACACATTCATACTTTATTGCTTTCATTTAAAAATGATGTTAATCCAATATGAATTATTAGGTTTAATAGCTTAAGCATATTATCAGTATTTAATAGTTTATAATATTTTTTATGGATTTTGTGTGTGAATGATTTAGTCATGCAAATACAAATAAAACGCTACACCTCTTTGACTACCAACGTTTGCGACAAGAGCACCATTACTCGTTTGTTAACTGTTATTGTCGGATACAAACTCGCAGCCCGCAACGCACACTTTTGCGGCCCGCCTTATACATTGGCGCACGATAATGTATAGCAAAATAACAAACCAACGCAGAATAAAAACAAGATCGACAGAACTCTCTCGCGCTTAATTTTTTTAATTTTACACTTTTGTTTTGCTATTATTAAACAAAATGCGCACATTTATTTCGAACACGTATATTAAATTTTTTGAACATTTAACGCATGAAGCCCACAAATTAATATAAAATAGTACTTGTGGCTCGTAGTATTGAGTTCGGGAAAAGAAATCTATTATGTTTGCGTGAACTTCACTTGATTTAACATATTTTTGATTACCAATTTTGATCAAATATGCATCTTTTTGTTTTATAATTTGTTGCCATTTCAAAGGTATTTTCATAATGCCTCTCTCATAAAAGTTTTGTTTTCTATTGGCGAATAACTTTAGCATCGATTTTCACAATCTTCTCTTGATACTAATTCCTTATAATCAAGGAAGTTTGACAATACAAGCAAAATATGGCAATAACTTGGTGCCAGGAAGTCAGGACTGTACGGTGGATTCATCAAAACTTCCCAAATAATCTCCCAGATTTTATGGCAAGTCACTATAAACGTGAGAGGCCTGCTGTTGTTCTGAAGGAACACAACATCTCCAGTTGGCCAACTCTGGTTATTTCTGGCCAATCACTAGCTTCAAGTGGTCCAATCGTTGACAGTAGACATCTGAATTTAGTATTTGGCCATTCGGAAATAACTCATAATAAATTATTCCTTTCCCGTCCCACCAAATGCAGAGTAGATTCTTCCTGATACGGCCGCAGTTTGAGCTCTTTCTTCGAGCTTCAACCTCGATCGTTTATCGCACAATGTTGTCGTATGAGACCTATTTCTCATTCTGAGTGACCATCCGTTTAAGGAACGGGTTTATTTAATTCAGCTCGGCTTAAGCTTCACAGATGGAAAATCGATAAATCATGTTTTTTGTGTTGATTTGTGTGGCACCCAAACATCAAGCTTCTTTGTGAAAATAGTTTAAAATTGTTTTATGGTCGATCTTTAGTTCCTGGGTGATGATATGACTACTAACATGTCGGTCAACTTCTACCATTTCTGTGATTTTATCGACTATATTTGACGACGAGCATACCTAAACGGAATCGACGAAACCAAAATTGTGCGTAATTCACTGTTACAGTTTCGGGATCATAAACATCACTCACGATTTCAGCCGCCTGGCTTGCATTTTCGCCTTTATAAAGAAACTCTGTAAAAGGTGCAGAATTTTCTTTTTGTTGGCTTCCATTTTAACATCCTATAACTCACAACTGAATGGACCAAACAAAAAAATAGCAAATTAATTTTTTTGGTGGGAAATATCATCTTTCCAGCGAGCATAAATCTGAAATTGTTTGATCAATACTTAATGAGATACCGAGCACTGGAGCCAAAAAAATAATAAATTTCTTTTTCCTCAAACTAATATCATATGAGTTTGAAATGTTTGACCTAAAGCGGTTTTCACAGAAAAAATTAAAATTGTGTCTTATTTTCGGAAAAAAGACATCACATATATTGAAGCATAGAAAATAGCAAATATTTTTTTAAGTTAAAAAATAATTTACCATCTTTATTTTGCTAATACGATGAAAACCATATTTTATTTCGTATTTTTCTTTCTAAAGTATATATTGAAAGAAGGAAAATATTTTTTCTAAAAAAAATTCGCTTGGTTTTTTTTTGTTTAATGAAAAAAAGAAAACAAAAACGTTTCTCATGTTTGTTTTTTTTCTTTCTATCTGCGCCCGTATATATACCTATAATATGCGTCACATTACAAAATAAGGACACAATTTTAAGTTTACAGTTGCTCGGGTCTTAGAGAGAGAGAAGAAAGCTAGAAAATTAACTTTTTTGTTTTACAACATGGGTGTCTAATCTATGACCGCTTGTGGGCCGCATAGCAAATTTTTTTTTTAACAAATTGAAATAAAAATTGACTCTCTGTAGTTTTATAAACATAAATTGACTTCTTTTTATTATAAATTTCTTTTATTTGAATTAGACATGAATAGGTACATATTTAAAGTTCGATTTACATTTAGTTTTGATTTCATGAAGATGGAAAAAAATCAAGTTAATGAGATGGAGGAATTTGCTTTTGCTGAACAAGCAAACCGATATTGGGTTCTATAGACGAAATTGCAATTCTTAATGCATTTTAAAGATGTTTGTCAATGATCTTTGACCTATTTTGGTTTTTTGTATTCTTCATTCTTGAAAATAATTGTTCACAAATATAGGTACTGTGAAAAGCTGAAGAAATTAATGAAGCATGATTGTGAAAGTGAGGATATATATCGCGGGGTATGTAATCTTTATAAAACTCCAATAATGAAACATTCCAAATTCTTTAGAATCCCTTTAAATTTTAATTTGAATTTTAACAAATCATTTATCCTTAAAAATTTAGCAGTTTTTTCAATATACTCCAACACATTAGAAGCCTACTAAGCGTTTTTGCAATTGTTGTTCATACAAAAGAAAACATTGTGGTTGTATATATGAAATTTTTGTTTTCCTATAAATATTCTTATCAAATTGAAGAATGTTCTGTATTTTAGAAGATAAAATGTTGTAATATATTTTTTTATAAATTACTAATGCAAAATACCAAAATATTCAAAGTTTAACGATAAAGTACACTTGCGTATCTCTTTTTGGACACATATATAACACATTTATTTTTGGAATATTTATACTATAATATATAAGTATTCTTGTACTAAAACTGTTACTAGATTTAAATCAGGAACAGAGACTTTCTCATAATTTTCACTTATTTGAAGTGAAATTAATAAAAAAGAAACTAAGAAAGATTATCTTGCTCAGGAACAAGAGTAAGAAAATCTTTCTTGAAGTGATACTTTCTCATTACTTTATCATTCCAAATAAATGAAACACTTGTGCTTCGATTTTCCTCTTTTACTTCATGCCACTGAACTGCAATTATCACTGATCTTCTGCTTCTCGCACTATTTAGTGACTGATTGGATTTGAAAAGAGACAAAGTGATGCGATGAATTCTCTTACAGCTGTGATATTTAATCAAATTAATACTAGGTATGTGATATGTGTATTTTTAATTTATGTTGATAAGGAAATACTTCATTATTTTTTTTAAATAAAAAAATGAAAGAGAAAATTACAAGTATTACAAGTTATTTATTTCTGTGTTATAATGTTTTCTTGGACTACATTTCACTCTTGTGTTTTGTCTTCGTTTTATGCTTAAGGTATCCGACTACTTGCATCAACTTTTTTCTAAAAAAAATTGAGATACAAGGATTTTTGAATTGTTTTTAGATTTGTTTAGATTTTTTAAAAATATGCTAAAATTAAGAACAGACAACGAAATTATTATTACTAAAATGGGTAAAAATTTAAAAATATAACATAAACGCGGCCCATCCTATACCAAAATTTTATGAAGAAATTTTCAATTCTGATGTGTTGCTATGTTATTCATTTTTGAAATGACCTTCAGGATAAGAGATATTTTAATTTTTACAAAAACTAGAGCACTTTACCTTAGTTATTACATGAAATTGCTTATAAAAATAGTGATTATATTCACATAAGGGACTATAAACTTTGTAATAAAACAGTGATTGATAAATCTGAAAGTTAAAACACTTCTACTATTATACAGAGTATACACAAAAAATTTCAGTTAATTATTTTCAAAACTTTTTGAGCAATCGCTGGCCCCGTTAGAGCATTTTCAAAAAACACATTTCGAGTCAAACGCGTTTTAAAGTATATCTTGCTTAAAGTAATGGCAACTGCTTTTAATAAAACACTTGTACTTTTTGTTCTACTGAACGGAAAATAATAAACTCGGTATTTTTATAAAGCTAATAAAATGGCTTATAAAATAAAATAATTAAAAAAATTTATCAGTTTTGCAAAATTTACAATTTTAGTGTAGTTAGATACTCTTTAAAGAAGAATATTGAACTGAAGCTTGAACCTATTTTTTTTTTGTGGTAAATAATCAGAAAATTAAAGCATCTAATAGGTCTGGAATCCAGGATTGCTTCAGTGCAACTTATCAATTAAATATAACTTGGCAGTTTTATTGCAAGGAATTATTTTTAATTTGAGCACTACTTCAATGAAAAATAGAGCTTTCCTCGCCCAAAAAATGTATTCCGCAATATTTTATTATAGCACCACATATTTGGGTACATTGCTGCTTGAAAAAAATATTGGATATTAAACTTGCGTTTGTTCATGTCTGATATTATTCATACCTGCTCTTACCGGTAATAAGCTTAGGGTTCTAAAATATATTAAAACAATAAAAAAATATCTCCAAATTTTATTAAAAAATTAAATTTTAAGTAATATTTTATCTATTAATTCATTTAATTTTAAATTATTAGTAGTCAGTAAGCTCAAAAAGTATTGGAAATATCCACAGAATTCCTATATTTATGAAATAATCGTCATAAAATAATTGGAATAATTGTCGATTGAAATAATAATCAAATCACGAAAGAGCTCAAATGCAAATTATGATGATCGTATTACTAAAAATAATCATTTTAGTTTATTTATTATCATCATTTCCTCACCTTATATCAATAAATATTCCACTTATCTTGAAATTGCTTACTTTTTTTCATATCCGTTTGTTTGGTGCGCGTGTATAAAGTAATGGATAAGAGTTCTGTGTTGGTAACAAATTAGGCATCAGAAGCCAAGCATGCCACTTCTCTAAACGAATTTTCACTGCACAGTTTGGGGAAAAAATGATGTATTTTCTAGTTTATACAGAAAAATACGTTTTTTATATTTGAAAAGTAACGAGGCAATACATTTTATTTCTTTTCATCCTGGAAAAGTTTGTGCATTGTTTCTTTCTAGGTCACGCAAAGCATTTGCTAGAAATTCTTTCTTAAGAATATTTTTCTGGTAAAGAATTTGATGCTAATCTTACCAGCATAAATGAGTTTTATGTGAAAACATCTAATTATTCTTACTGTAATTTGTTCAATAGAATGTTCTTAGAAATTTATAAAATATCAATAAATGAGGGGTTTAAATTTTTTTTTCTAGATTATTATTATCAAATTTGATTGTCCTTGCTCAGCCTGTCATTTTTTATTACTTTCTTTATATTATCTGAATAACATTGGAAATAGTTTCGTTGTGTAAATAACTGTGGATGATATTTATTCAAATCTAACGTCCATTGATATTTTCGTTTTTAAATCTATGCCTTAAATTATACCTCATTTAAAAATTATTCTATTTATAAATAAAATTATTCTAATTATAAATTCTATATATAAATAATAATAAAGTGATTTTTTTTAGGTATTAACATTTTGATAATCCTTTTTTAATTTATAAAGTAAAGTAATTCTCCGAACTCACGTGACAGGCGGACTGAGTGATAACAGAGTAAATTGATAAATTATTTTTAATTGGGATTTAATGGATGAAAAAAAAATAATTTAGGGGGGGGGGAGTTTAATAAAATCTTAGATAGCACAAATGCAAAATCGGACATCTTGGGTGTTTCCAAGCTACTCTGCCAACATTCGAAGATTTTTTCTTCTCCTGCAAAATTTCCTCGTAGCAGCATGCTAATAATTTTATTATTTCTTGTACGTCTATATTTACTAGACGTATTTTTACTAAAAAATACGTCTTTATTTACTAAAATTCCTTTTTCAATTAAACTCTCAGGCCTTCTGTCGAATTCCCGATCGTCATTCAAGCTTTTATATAAACTGGGTCTAAAGACTCACAAGTTCTTCAATGTCTTGTTCTTGTTCATGCATTTCTATGATCTTATCAATTGCAGTTCTTGATAGTTGGAAACCAATAGTTCTAGAAAGTCGTCAATGTCCACTTCAAAAACTATTTACTGACAATTCGACAACTTTTTCAATTACAGTACCAATTTAATCAGTGTGATGCTGATTCCGACTGAGTTTCAGAGGTGAAAACATATAAGATTCAGTCTGGATGAATCGAGGAGATTTGAAAATCGCGTAAGTTGGGGTAGTGTATTACTGTATGTGTTTTATAGCAGTCTTTTCGAATAAGGGTTCAAATTTTCAACAGCAGAAATCGCATACAGTTTCGTATATCATTACCCTTGACAAAGTATTTTTTGTGTAGGGTAATTATTCAACTACCAGATTACAAATACAGATATACATATTTGTGTAACATTTCCTTTACTATTTCGGCATAACTGAAAACTTCCTATACATAAAGATGTATAAAAAACAAATTGAATAATTCATTATTATGAATTTTATATTAAATTACATATTTGTATTTAATAGAGGGAAATTCTACTCTGAAATTGATTATAAGGAAAGAGTTTTAGACTTGTTCAACGCAAAAATAATATATTTTTTAAGTTTCCTTGAATATTGCACACTAAAAGGAAATATTTTCGTTATAATACACACACTGACCAATGAATTAGAAACCTTTGAGATTTGCATTTGAATATGTGCTAGGTAGGATGTAAGCAAATTAATTTTATGACGGTGAGTTGCACGTGGATAGAATGCTAATATAAGTAGAGTGCATGAGTGCTTTTCACAATGAATGAAGTAAAATAGGAAAACGGCAGATCTTTCACCATTTAAAAATATGCTTATGCTGGGACTCTTTTAGCATGGGCCTCGATTTCGAAGACAACAAATTTCACTGGTTTTTCAAAAGCAGCTATATCACAAAGACTTTATAAAGTTGGAATCAGAATCTGCAGTCCTTTTGATGAAGTAATTGTAGTTCGAGCTCAGTTCTACAACAGCGTGATGGGCGTTGCCTCCGACGAATTGCACTGTAGATCTGGGACTTCACTGTGCTTCAAGTGACACAAATCGTCAATTAAGGTTCTTCCCAACAGCTTTCAGCTTGGACCATGCATAGAGAATTGCAGAGGATAGGAATTCATTATTGGGTGCCTGAGATGAAACCACTTATTTCTTACCAAAATGTAAAAATTCGTTTGCAGTGGTGTCGGAAGTAAAGACACTGGACATCAAAGGATTGGAGAGAAGTAATGTGGTCTTATTAATCCCAATATACCTAATTTTGCACTGATGGAAGTCGTCGAATTTGGTGGGAGACCCACAAATCCAAGAACTCAGCTTGCTTTACTTGCACTGTGCAAGGGTCTAGTGGAAGTATATATCATGACATGTGGCATGTCCTACTGGCCTAGAAATAGTGATCTGGTCTTCCTCGAGGTCAAACAAGCAGCCTGAGATACCTTAATATAATAGCAAACCAAGTGCACCCTGCAATGTTGTAATTTTACATTGATGACGACGAATACTTCATGGACGTTAATGTAACAGTACATTGTGCAAGAAGTGTTCAAAATTGGTTTGCTGATTATCACTTTGACTTCCAACACTTTCAATGGCCACTGAATAGCCCGCAATTTAACTTCATAGAGAATTTGCGTGATTTTGCCGAGAGCGCATCCGTAAGCCCTCTCCTCTTCCATCTATTTTGCAAGATCTGAAAAGCTACATAGCCAACATAGCTGGATATAAAGGTCCTACATAAGCTTGTAGACTAAATACCCGAGCAAACTGGAGCAGCTGTCCGTGCAAAAAGTGGTCCAATAAAATATTGATCTTGGGTGTCTAATTCATTGGCCAGTGCGTGTATGTTTCTATCTCTTCAATTTGCACTTATTCATGATAAATGCTCATTAACAATGAAATAAATTCAATAAAAGCATTTAAGAGGAGTCTGTACCCTCTATACCGACAATGTTAATTTAAGCTTCTTTTTGTTCCTTTTTCTCAGAAACTACTAAATAAAAACTTGAAATCTTGTCTGTATATTAACTAGACTTTAATATTTCTAATGAAGTGATGTCTTTCAAATATATTGCTTAGGTTTTTCGGAAACAAATTTTAACTAAACATCACTATGAATTTATTGAAAATTGTATTTTTTGTTACGGTAACTAGCAAAATAATTGGGAACACCTCAAAAAATTCACTTCAGTACAATTAGTTACATATCAGTAACTTGCAGTAAAAACTGCTTGTAGAAAAGAATTACACGATGTGGACAAGCACAACGCTTCAGGGGGCAAACGTAGTAGCCAGTCCAGACTTACGTTTTAAGACTTGCATGTCTTAGCCACTATTACACATTTTACAGTGAACTTCATTCTTGAAAACAAATGCAAGAATATTCAAATTGTTAATGACATGAATAATACCTAAGCTTTCATCAAAAGAAGAAAAAGTCTCGTTTAAATAGATTTTTTTTCTTTTCTTTTGCGCATAACTTCTTTGAGTCATTGTCAGATTCAAGATTCTCATTACTCTCATTATTGCTAGAATAATTGTGATAATGATTGAGAGTATCATTACCTTTAAAGATGTACCTTTACGCTTTTTAAATAATTTCCTCGATTTAGGCATGATCAGATAATCACTAATAAGGAATCTACCACAGTAAATTTGAATTGACGAAATTAGAAATTTGTGACGGATCTATACGGGACCTTCTGAATAATCCTTTTGGGGAAACTTTGGGGCTAGCTTTCTCGTTAATTCACACATATCCCTCAAGAAGAAACCTTGATATGAATATTAGTTTGACTATATAAAGTCAAGGTTTTGTAAATGTAAGAAAGAAGGAGCAGATGAACTGTTGCACTGATACGTAGGTGAGATTTATTTTACTATCACAACGCGAGTTAAGGAAGGAGTTTGCAACTATAATAAATTAATAGATTGAGAATTAATAATCCAAGATAGAGTAGATTAGATAAAATTAAGCAGATTCTTAGCGCTTGTTTACTTATTGTAGATTGCTCTCTTTATATCACTCGTAGGGTCTTCTCTTGTAGTTTCACTTGTAGTTGATTAGTGTGTTTGAATAGTAATAAAATATTAATTATTATGGAAGCTCATGGTGATGCTTTGTTTCCCCCCACACCCTTAGATCAGCAGGATGGTGAAGGAGTGGCTTCAAATAGAACGCGCTCACAAATTTAATCCACACAAATATTGAAGTCACAAAACCGTGTGTAAGATAAACGCGTATACGTTTCAAAAATAGGTAAAGAACCCTAACATTTACGCTTGCAGTCATTATATTGTTAATTACATATGAATAAACAAAACCGATAAAGGCTTTGGAAGAGCTTCCCAGATTTAAAAGGCCAATGTCTCCACCTTTATCTGTCAAAGTCAGCTGATTATTTCTTAAAAATCCTTTTAACATGCTCCTAATTTAAAAATGGCAAGTATATCATATATCACTAGAAAGGTCTTGATTTCAAAATTTTAGAAATATCAAAAACTAAAATCGATATTTCGAAGGTGTTTATCCTACTGACTGTTTTTAAAATAGATATTCCAAAGTGACTCACAAATACACCTAGAGTATTCAAAATAGAACTTAAAGGATATAATCTAAAATAAATAAAAAATATTTACAATGCATTTTGACAAATTCAGCACATTTTGTTTAAAGAGCTGATATAATCTTCCAACTTAAAAAGACATTCGGATTTTACCTTTACTCATAAGAATTTTTACGAGTGAGCAAGAGCATGGACCTAATTTAGCTCTGCTATATATTGGAGATTTGCAACAACAGCAAGAACATTCAAACAAAAGCAAATATATTTTTATTTATATTTTCAGGTATGTCCAAATTCTCTAAAATGTCTAAGAAATGGGATTAGATAAGTCATGAATTATGAATAAAAAATTATAGCTTAAAAAAGCTAAGAAACGCCCTTTTATAGTTAATCAAACTATGTTGGAACTTAATCCTTTAGTCACAAATCTGGAAATTGCATCTGAAATTAATCGCCACATGCGGGATGGGATCTGAAATGGGAAATCGTTAATCGTGATGGTCACATCAGGTCAATGGAACAAAATTATTAAATTCTTGTATTGCCATCGGTCCTGGACAAGTGAGCGAAATTTCAAATTAATCTGACATTTTAAAGTGAGTAAAAATGGAGCTCAAAGATTCCGTTACGTACATGTGAAGCTTATAAAAGGTTGTTAAAAATAGTTAGATGCCATCATAAAACATGCCATTTAATAACAAAGTTTACTTATTATGTTATTGAAAATATACATAAAGTCACGAAACATTTTTACATCTCTCTTTTTTTTCAGACGAAATTTAAAATTTTAATATATAACACACACGAAATTTAAAATTTTAATATACACACACCAAATTTAAAATTTTAATAAACACACACGAAATTTTAATATTCCTTTATAGAAATTGATAGAAAATAAGGTGAAATTGTCGAGCCACTAACCCGGCAAATTTTGAAAAATTGCTAATTTTGCGCGTTTTTGCGTGTTGTGTTTTGGAGTAGCAGCCTTACTACAATACGCAACGCCAGGTGCGAAATTCAAGATAGCGGAATGGAAATAATTAAAAAATAGCATTTTAAAACGCGAAAATGAAATCATTAAAAAATAGCATTTTAAAGTTTTAAAACTGAAAGTAGCTGCAAAAATTATGTATTTAAAAATGGAGATAATTTCACTTACCTAAAGAAAAATAAGAAACTATCTGCTCTTTTGCTCCCACATTTATGATGCGACTGCATATTTCTGAGGCATTTTCGCATCACTAATAAAAATGTACACACATCCATATTACTTAATTCTAACCAAGACCCTTTCTTTACACTCCTACACACATAATGATTTTCTTCTTTCACACTCGACTGATTCCTGCAATACAATTCAAAACTATCATTTACTTTCTTATCCGTTTCCTTTCTCTCAAATCCATACTTTTTCACATTTTGGGAATTCATACAATGATCCAACTAAACTTTCTTTCATTCACCATTCTAAAATTGTTTTCTATCTAAACAGGGCAAAAAAAACAGGGCCACTGACAAACACAGCTATTTACATTGCTTATAATACAATCAGTCACAAAACTTTATATTGATGGAACAAGAGCTCACAGGCTCGTTAACATTCCGTTCACTTCACATTAACAAAAAATCAGTAATCTTTAAAGTAATAAAAATGTACTGCCGATGCCCTAAAATGCCCAGATATCTTGGAAAAACTGTAAAAATTAAAGAAGTGTACTGCGCATGCGTAAAATTGTGCCGATCCGACTGCTTTCTCACAGATGCAAAAATCAGGAGAGTTACCAGATTTGGCGCATTGATCGATTTGGCGACAAAACACTTGGTGGGATAAGTGGCCGATTCGACAATCCAGCCATTGATATTTTTAAAAAATTAAAAATTAATTCAAAAATTTGATGAAATGGTAAAAACGATTTGAAAAATAACTGATAAGCATTAACTTCATTCGTTTTCTGCATGAATTTTTAAATGCAATATCTTTTTAAAAACTTAAAAATTCAGGAATGTTAAGTGCAACAAATATGAAAAACACAATTACACATATTATTTACATATTATCTATCAAAATAAACATTTTACACCCTTCAATCGTACTTATGAGAAAATTATTTATTCATGATATGCAATTGTGTTCAAAAGAAAGTTACAGAACACTGAGAATCTGTAGTAAACAAGTTGCTTGAGCGTTGCAGATTGAAGCTGTTAATTGAGAACCGTTTGCGCATACTTTCGGCTGTTTGTAGTGCCATTGTATTACGAAAATGCATGAATGGTTTTAGATGTAATTAACCTGGAGAGTGTGAAGGTTATCTATTTTATGTTCCAGTATCGTTCAACCTAATGACACCGCATTGCTTAGGCTTACAATTTACACTATAAGTGCATAGGATGTTAATTTAACCATATCAGCAACTATTCATGACAATATTATATTTAACAAAGAAAAAAATGTACTTCTGTTGTAGTAAATGTTTTTGATCGCGTTTTCCAACAGCAACTTAATGAACCATAACTGGAGAAAAATAGTAAATAAGAATGTAATAATCCATTATTTATTTATTTTTAGTTATTTTCAAATTATATTATTATTATTTTCATTAAGTTATCGTAATCTTAGTTTAAATAAAAAAATATATCTAGGTGGCGATACTATTTTTTACTTCTTTGAGTTAGTGAGTACTTATTGATCAAACCGATTAACTAAAGATACGAGAATTAACCCAAAATTTTAAAAAAATATACATAAAACGAAGCTTTTGTAAGATTTGAACATATCGATATGAGGGTGAAAATGTTGTAAAACTCGTAGAGCAGGTGAAACATTTTTCAACTAAAATATTGTGTGGTGAAATACTGATGATGTCAGTTTTATTTCTGTTAGCCGTATCTGAAACCAAAGCCATTTTCCCATTTATTTGTTTGTTGTCTTGCCAAAAAATATGTGCGCTAGTCATATTTCTACAACATATTTTTTTGTTGCTTGAAAATGAATGACAAGAGAAATTAGTATATATATACGGTACATGATCATCCACATATGGTCCATACTCTGAAGAACATCTTCGTTACACGATGATCACATGCATTTAAGCGTTCCAATGAGAAAATGTGATCTTTACGAACTACCCTGAAACTCGGATTCTAGCCCTGAATTTGAAAGGTTTTATGACTATTCTTTTTCTTCTCTTGGTTGATTCAAAAATAATGTGACCATTTTCAGAGTATCATAAATTTTTATTGAATTGAGTTATTTACATGAAATTTTCAATGCGTCTTCCTTTAGCATTGTACATTTTACATAAATGATTAGGCCAAGCCAAAGGATATTTTTCGAACATTTTTGTGGGAATTTTTCTTCCACTTTGATTGCTTTTTGAAGCTCTTGAAATGCTTTTATTTTACATTAATTTAATTAATTCTTTTAGTATCCCCATAAAAAGATATTCCCAAAGAGCACAGTCAGGGTGATGCTAGCTATTTCTCAGAAGGAAACATTCATTTTTTTTTTATCTTTGAGCCATTATTTAGTTGGTTCTTCTGTATGAGTTGGTGCAGAAACTTGGTGGGAAAAAAAACCTTTCCTCGAAGATTAAGGCGTTTATTTTCGGTAAGCATGTGCTTCAAAACCTTTTTCTGATAGTATGGAGTATCCATTTCAATCTTTGGCTCTACAAAAAATGGTTTTGTCAAGCCTTTTGAAAGAGCATTCCCATCCATACCATAGCACTTGGTAGCTAAAATTTTGCAAAACAGCTGTGTCTTTGAGACGCTTTTCGCTTTGTTGTATATTCGTTTCGCCAATTGTGTATGAGAGATGATATGGTGCTTCATCCGATATTATCCATGTTTTGTATTTATCTTTGCGGAACATTAAATACAGAAGCCAAGAGCGTTTTCTTCGTTTTTCTACGGTCTTTGCAGAAGTTTGATGACAGACTTGTTCCTTCACTTTTTATAGCCAATTTTCCTTACCTGAAGACAAATTGTCGATTGTGATACCTGTAGTTCTTTAAGGCAGAGTATTTTCTACAGTGATGTCTTTTCAGATCCCTTTTTACTTTTTCATCTTCTTTCCCATTTTTTTCCTGGAGCCTTTGATTGACAGCCAAATTTTATTTCTTTACGATGTTTAGATAGTAATGCATTACAAAAATGTCTTCTCTGATTTTTAAATACTTTATTTATAACAGAAATTGCACAACCATTCCTCAAAAGCCTTAAAACTTCGTTTCGGGTTTAAGGATTTACTTTCGGTACCATTATCAACTACCACTAATAAAAATAGCTAAATTAGAAATTTAAAAATATTTCCTTTTAAAAATAAAACCTGAAGTAAAACGAATGAAATTAACCATAAATAGTAATAGGCTTTTAAAATTGGTCACACTATTTTTGAATCAACCGGTTAAAGCTCCATTAAAAATTCTCAAATATAAAATTTTAAACTACTTGCACTTGTTTAACAGAAACATATTTAAAAAACCGTTTTTCTAAGCTACGGTTTATCCGAGTGAGTGAATATTAATGTCGTACTGTTCAGCTACACGAGGGCTTTTGGCGATGGAACGCGTAATTTTGAACCATGGTCAAGTGACGTCAACGACACCTAAACTGGCACCCCCTCTCCTAACTACCACACTACACCAACAGGAGGACGTTTGAGCTTTTGAGAGATTTAACGTGCATCGCTTTCCTACATAGCAGGTCTTCAGTGGTACTAGGGCTAGAGCTCATGACACGCAAGCCATGATCTGATACCATGATCACTTGGCTACCGCGGCCACACGGTTTATCCGAGATATACAAATGCGTATATAAGCTGATCCTTTAATTTTTCTATAAAAATAATTCCACAAATTTTTCGCTTATATGTCAAAAAATACGGTATATTTCTTTGATTATTTAATTTTCATCTTCTTTAAAAATACAGTGTTTTTAAGTACAAATATTGACTTGCATCGACTTTTTATTTTAAATGAATCAGTTAAATGTTTCAATGCTTGGTAAATATCTATTCATTTTAAACTATAAGAAAACATTTTATTCTTCTAAAAACGCCTAGAGCAGTAATTCTCAAACTATGAGGCGTGCTCCCCTAGGGGGATTGTGATAACCCTATGTGTGGAGGGAGAACGTATCGAAAATAAAAGATTATTTACAAAAATTATTAATTTACTGAAGCGAAGTAAAACAAAATACATTCTGTAACAATAAAAAATAAAAATACACGCTTCCTTTGATTGCAATATATTCCAATTTCAAAATAAATTAGAAAACGTAACCATTGCACTCTCTCTTTTATCCTATTACTTAAAAATAACTTAAAATATCTGTTAGTTTAAAGTAACGAATTCAAAATAAACCCTTATCTTGATGATTTGTACGGTTTATATAATTAAGTTCATATTATCGTATTATAGCGTTAAAGTAGAATATTATTGCATTCAATACATTGTTATTGTATGGGGGCAATTACAAAGATGGAATTTAAGATTGAAAATCAGGTCTCAAATATTGAAAGTTTGAGAAACACTGGTCTAGTGTACATTATTCGAATCGTTTTGATGATTTGTTGGCTTCTCGTGGAATCGTTTCAGAACTACTTATATACAGTATTTCTAAATATGAATTGTCGGGGTAGCCTAGTGCCTTCAAGTAGCTTTATAGTGTGACGTTCATTAACATAGGGGCCAAATGACTTTTGTCACCTTCCACTTATTTGTATTTTTATTCTTCTTTAAATTTCAGCTATAGAAAATATTCATTAATATCTTAGAAAAAGTACTTGTTATAGTAATCGACTCTATTATTTAGAGTTAAGATTATTTTAATTTTATGAAACTCATTGTTTTTTGTTTTATGATAGCATCAACAGAAGCTATTAGTTAGTTTAAAAGGGGGTATATGGTTTCTATGCAATAAAATGACGTAAACGTATCGTAAATTTCAAAAAAATGTTAAAATATCAAACAGAAGCGTAACAAAGATTTATAAAGCACATTTAACTAAAGGTAGCACAAAAGCTTCATCGTCAAAGGCACATAGACTTAAGAAAATGATTAAACTCGATCAGAGGAAATTGAAGTAGATTGCGAAGAAAAATAGGGAAAGCAGGCCATTGACATCTCTACAAATTAGAATGGATTTTAATTTAAACTTGGAAACAAATATCTCTCTCTGAACAACATGAAGACTACTTAAATTTCTTGGACTTTAATATCTTGACCAACATGAAAACGCTATTTGTCAGCTTTAAATCGATAACATCGTTATGCTTAGGCTAAAGAATAGAAAACTTGAGACGTATAAATGTGAAAAAAAGTGTTATGGGCCGATGAGAATTATTTTACAGTTTTTACAAATGATGGCAGACAAAGAATTCGACAAGAACAAGCTTTAAAGATTCAACAGGATGAAAAATTGCATGCAACCAGTCGTGCAGGCTGGAGATAAATGATTAATGATCTGGAAAGCATTTGGTTGGAATGGGATCGTCCCCCTTATCGCTATAAAGGGTAATAGAACTGTAAATGAGTACTTATTCAGAAAATGTTGTTAAACTATTAATGGAAGATTAGTTTCCAGAAGGTTATAGAATGGACGACAATACTACTCCCCCCCCCCCATCGCGCTAAAACTGTACCAAACTGTTATACTGCTGTACAACTGTACGGCTTGGTTTAACCATAATCATGGAGTATTTCATCATCTGAAATGGACATCAATAAGTCCTGATATTAGTGTAATTAAAAATCTGTGAGATGACCTGGACATGCATTTAACCCTTTATCTACTGATGATACTTATAAGTACCACTCTAAAATTACATATGTGACGGATCTATACGGGTTTATATCAATGTCTTCTTTCTCCCTTTCAATCAAAATATTTATTTCAACCAACCTTCATCGAGAAACCAAACGTGATTTGTGTAAATAAGGAATATTATATAAATTCGGTTTTCGCGAGTTGAAGGGAGCGAAGTGAGAAGTCAAGTTAAGTAAAGTAAAGTGAAGAGAGTGAGAAGTCTACACGTAGTTGTTGACAAGTTAAGTGAGGCTGATACGTTTGATGTGCGCAAAGAGAAGTGGATTTGAAGATTGAAAAGCATTGAAATTAAAGATTACGGAGCGTTGAGTCTTCGTCAATTCCTCCAGCTAAACAGAGTGCCTGAAATTCTCCGTGAAGGATCTGCAGCATTAACAAACAAGGTACCGTAAATTTGATTAAGTAAAATCTGATTATTAGTGTGCGGCTTAGTTGTAAATGGGCGCGTTTAAGCTATCTTAGATTCAGTTAAAGTTCTGTAATATTATCCCGTACTTATATATCTCACCTACCATAGTTTATGTACCTTAATTAGAATTGTGTTGTGTCTGTTCGTAATACTTGATAAGAATCAATAAATCAGTTTGAATTGGAATAATGTCTTTGGATCATTTAGTTCCTCCTACAAATCTAGCCGGGTTTTCAGAAAGACAGGAAGGTATTAATGTAAGGGGTGGCTACAGGTCACCACACATAGAATAACCATTTTTAGAATACTCTGATGATACTTAGCCGAAATATTTTTTAAATCCTCTATTCCAAGATAAATGGCAACACGGGTTCTGTGATCAGTATTTTAGGGGGAAGATGAAGTTGCGTTTTCAGCTGACATTTTGATAGGGTTGCGAAGATTATCATTTTTGTTCCGAAAAAGTAGTGAATATCAACAGGTAAGTGTCTAATTTTTTTGTATGTTAATGAAGACCTTAGAAAACGATTTGACTACTTTTTTTAAGTGAATAGAGTACGTAATTAATTTACAGTTTAATATCTTAAATTAATTATTATAATTAGCTCTATAGGATTAAATTTCCCACAGTTTAGTATTTTGTTTATGTATATCCCTTAATTTTCAATCTAGTGATTCAAAAAAAAAATTCTTAAAGAAAACTGCAGTAAATCATAATGCGGTAGATAAAGGGTTAAGAGAGAGTCGAATAAAGTTCTAACAAATGCCAAATAACTAGAATTATCACCTAGTTCGACATGGTCTAAAATCACTGTATAAAACATGTCAAAAACTTATTATATGAGTACTACCACGAGTTTGTGCTCTACACAAAACAAAATGCTGAAGTAAAAAGTATAAGATGAGAATGACGAGTCATTTCGCTATTATATTTATAGCTTTCACTCCCTCTTAAATAGAAAAGTTACCATCTACTTTATATTTTATAACATATACCTGAACCAATTTTAGTATTATTTTTAAATAGCTCAACTGAAATTTTGAATCTACCTTTGTTCATTTTATTATGTATAATACATTAAAATTGCATGAATCTACAAAAAAAAATATATTTCTTACATTTAAAAGTGTGAAATGAAGGAGTGCTTGGTTTATTTCCAATTCCTTTACATTTATAAGTAATGACAGAAACTCCGCATTTCAATTTCAAATTAAATAGACTTCATTTAATTTTCTTTCAAGACAGGAATATGTTTTTTAATAAGCCCGAGGTGATATTTCTAATTAGAATTACAAATTTCACCATTTATTTTTAATCCATTGTTATTTTCTTCATTGACCTTTCTGCAGCTCAAAATTCCATTATTGAAAAAGAAATTAATTAAAAATTCGAACTTGGAAAACAAAGAAAGATTCTTTTTAAAACGATATCTGTTTCTCCTTTTATTCATCGGCATTCTCTTAGACTGCTGAACGTCTGAAGTGCTTTTCACATACCCTGTTATTTTTCTTTCAATATGCCATCAGAATGATACCTCAATAATTGTTTTAAGACGGAAGTTTTCCTCGTTTTCTTAAATTCTTTCAAGCTCGTTTCAATCTGAATAGTATCTTTAAAAGTTTCTTTGTATTTCCTCTAAAGGTGCATTGGAATAATGAGCAAAATAAATTTTCTCTCTTCCGTCATAACAATTAATTCATTTACACGATGAAGTTTTATTTTTTAAGAGTGGAATAATTAAAATATAAATTTTAAAAGAACTGTTTGCTCCTTAAAAATATTTCATAGTCAGTATTTTTAATGGTTCACATTATTCGTTCACATATTCGTTTGTTATTCGTTCGTCGAAAATAAACTTTTTTATTTAAATATTCACGTTTACGTATTAACTCCCTTAACTGGTTTGCCCGTACATCGTACGAGCTACCGAATACTGGCCACAACCAGTTTGCCCGTACATCGTACGGGCACCGATATCTTTCTTTGATTCACGCATATTTTTAATTTTTATAGTGAGATTATTAGTTCTAGTATTTCTTAGACATTCAGTGTGTCCATGGTGCTGAAATACTTATCATCCGGGATTTTTTTTTTTTTGTGGTGAAGATGGAAACTTTTTATTGAATGCAGGAATTGAGATTCTTGAAAATATTTCATAAAGAACAGAGATTGGAGAAGCAATGTGCAATTTGTTGCTTGGAGAGAAATGAAAATATAAAGATAAAAAGCCGAAATTATCTCTGTCTCAATAGCAATTGCTTCAAATTGTGTGTGCTTATATTTACATGCATCAACACACAAAATCTTTAATCATTTGAAAAAGTGGTATTAACATGAAAATTTATTTTGTAAGAGATATTCTTTGAAGATATGTGAAGCATACTTCAAATCATGCCAAGTGTACTTATAAAAATTCAATATTTAGGAATTTTTGTGTTCCACAATTATTTTTTTAAATGGGTCTGCGTATTGGTATTTTAAACCTTTGCAGACCTAGAACATTCCCCAGGGGTTAGTATCACTTTTTAGCGCTGCACCATATAGGCGATACTAATTACAGCAAGCAATTGACGCCCAGTTTTCCCCATATGGGGAGGCACCTGAGCTCTTGTCAATGCGAACCAGTACTAGGATTAAATTTTGCCGAGAGCATCCAAGCCAAACAGACACTCTAGGATCTTTTACATGCCGCATAATCATACGACATGGCCGCTGTTGATTTTCTGCATCATGAAAATCCACCGACTTGGGCCGGAGTTGAAAGCGCAACCTTGGGTGCGAAGGCCAGCGACAAACCAACCACGCCACTCAGCCAGGGTTCCACAATCATAAAATAAAAAGTAATGTGAAAACTTTTAAATTGAAAACTAAAACAAAATTATTCCACTCTTTCATTTTAAAAAGTATTATACTTATTCATATGCAATAGAAAATGCGCCTTCTTTTTAACATTTTTAGCAAAAAATGGACCACTTTCGAGGTCAAAAATTGTTCTTTTTAGTCTTGGCGTGTGATTTCTATATAATAAAACACTGAGCATTTCTGGTGTGTAGAAGCTCTACTCGGATGCACTACACGTCGAATTTAAAAGCTCCCTCATTTTATATATTGTCATAGTCATAGTCTTTTGTAGTAAAATTAAATTAAAATTATTTTCACTAGAACCATATTTCACCTCCACTTATTAATGCAAGTACAAATAACCCTAACTTCTTTTCATATAAAGCAAGTAAAGCCTTTTGCATTTTTGTTATGATATTTATTATTTACATCACACAAGGAGAGTATCCCTTACTCATCTAAAACTATGATGAACCTTACTTTAATTTTATATAAATAACTCAATCATTGCTTATATTATTTATAAGGGTTGTGAGTGGACGTTTGTGTGTGCGTATTAAAAAACTTCTAAAAAATTAGAAATCCTTTTACTCATAGTTTACTGTTTTAAGAATTCTGTTCAGTTAATATATCTTTATAATAATTTTTTTTAAAAAATTTTGCTTCAGCTTTTCAATTATTGAGCTTATTAAATTACAATCTATAGAAATGCAAAAGAATCACCTTAACTTTTAGTAACTGGAACAATTTTATCAATCACTCTTTGAACTAGCCCTCTTCACATATCAGTTTAAAATGTTTTTTCTTATGAGTTTAGTGGAAATTTGTCACTTGGGGGAGTCTCGAACCCTTATGTAAATTCTACGTTGCCAGGTACTATTTTCTAAAATAGTAGCCTTTGATGTATAAAAATTTATAGAATTCTAAGATGTAGAATACAATACTCTTTAAACACTACCTAATTTTAATGTTACATATATTTTGTATTTCAAAATATTTAAATTTAAAAAAAAAATTAATATAAATATATTTTAATTTTTTTTAAAAATGTACTTTATTACTCTATTTGAATAAAAATAGCTACAGTGTAATAAGGATATATATATATATATATATATATATATATATATATATATATATATATATTTAACTTTATAAATAAACTTATTGATAGTAATTAGAGCAACATTTTAGAAAATATCATGCGCAACGCGCGTAAAACATAATTAATATTACCTACAGAAATGTTTCTTTTTTTCATATGTTTATATTTTTTAGAATTATGATTTTATTTTAAACATTTCACACTTTTTAGAAGTTTCATTCCTTTATAAATAATGTGTAAAAGTATAGAACTCTTTAATTTTAATCTCAAAGAATTGCATCTAATCGAAATGTATTTACATTTTCAGCTCTGGAGACAAAACTAACACCCCTAAGACCCCTTCATGCATATTTAAATCAATCATATATGTATTTATAATTTAATTTTTCAGTTAACTTGAAGTTTTAAAAATAATACTCAGAATAATTATAGTTATAATACTCAAATTATTTTATATTACAACACAGATAATGACATTGTGCTTTCTGAAGTAAAGGCTAAAATAACCCTTGTTCAAAGAAAATTTCGTAATTTTAATTACTTTTTTCCTGACTATATACTTTTCTATGTAAATGTATTCCATTCAGTTTAAAAGTAGAGCAAAAACATTTTTTTTAAAGGTAGAGAGATCAAAAGAACAAAAAAAGTATATCTATTCATAGTTAAAAATATTAATTGATATTATTTGGACAATATTAATTGTTACCTGCTGCTCTTATGCCACCTGATCGACAGTAACATCAGATCAAGGTCCATCGCAGCTAAGGGCTAGAATTTTACGCCTGTCGTTAGCCTAAGTTTTGATACAATTCTTTGAGCTTAAAATTAAATAAATAGATTTTTTACACATTATTTATAAAAGAACGAGGCTTTTAAAAAGTGTAAATTGTTTAAAATATAATCATAATTTTAAAAGGTATAAGAATATGAAAATAAGAAACATCTGTGTAAGTAGTATCAATTAAGTTTTACGTTGCGCATGATATTTTCCAAAATAGTAGCTCTAATTACTAGCAATAAGTTGATTTATAAAGTTAAAACTATCCTTATTACACTGTAACTATTTTATATAAATGGAATAATAAATTATGTTTTTTAAAAAATAAAAAAATTACATTTTCAAGTTCAATACCTTACAAATATTTTGAAATAAAAAAGGTAGTTAATATACTAATATTAGGTAGGGTTTAATAAGTATGATGCATTTTATAATTCAACAATCCTTTATACGTCAAAGGCTGCTATTTTAGGACATAACATGGGCAACGTAAATTCAGTTAGTATTTATTACAAATACTTTTCGTGTTTCGTATTTTTATAATTTTAAATAATATTATAGTGTTTTAAACACGTTCCACTTTTTTGAAACCTCATTCCGTTTTAAACAATGAGTAAAAGTATCGAATTATTTAATTTTAATTCCAAAGATTTTATGGATTTGAAAATTGTTTATATTTCCAGTTCTAGAGATAAAATTACAACCTCAGAGACCCCTAGTTATAATGCGGAAAACCCTCAATTCGGCACTCAGTCAATCTGCAGATTATCAAGATAATCTGCAAATTAAAGGCTTTTGACTTTTAATGGTAATAGATAAAATGTAAACTAAATTTTCTGCTAAAATCAGTGCAGACCTACCCACAGCTTTCTATTTCCGAATTAAATCAGTTTTCAAATTGAGTTTCTTCCCTTTAACAACTTAAATTCAAGGACTAATTCTACTTGCCAAAAGAATTAGTTTTCAAATCCCTGTCCATTCTTCTGATTAATTGTAAACGACGTTCGTAATCCATTCTTCGTATCACTTACTCTCGTTCTCTAGTCGATAATTAAAAGCATTGTGGTCCAATGTAATTGAAACGTCAGCTTAGAGAAGGGTAGTTAGAAATTCTTAAGGAGTGTTCCATTTTTAATGTTGAAGATTCTTCACGTCAAAAAATACAAATAATATAGTTTAAGCATTCGAATACTAATATATGAAGATTTGACAACAATGTCTAGATACGAGATAGAAGGAATTATTTAACATAGGAAAACTATAGTATTATATAAACTGAACTATGTTCTGTTCAGCTATATTTGATAACGATTATCTTGGATTTTCATGCTTATTATTTCAATATTACTTTTCTATAAACTAAACTTCAAACCCCGGGCTGGGTAAGGTTGACTCAGCCTTTCATCCCATCAGTGGGTCGATAAAATGAGAACCAAGCTTACTTGGGGACGAAACACTGGGGGTTTCGCTTCAGGCTGACCACCTGATCGGAACATCTGCTCATGAACCCTAGCGCCCAATGGTCACGTATACTGAGATGGGCACAGTAGGCCTTGGCCCTCATGGGCTGTTGCGCCACTGAGTTTGAGTTTGAATAAACTAAACTAAACTATTAAACTATTTTTTCTAATACTCAGTTTTTCTTGCAGACATAAGAATTTAGTTTTCACAGAAGTATAACTTGATTACTCTGTAGTGTTTGATTTTGATCATTGCAAAGGACCGTGCCATTTCCAGCATATTTTTTGTATTGTTAAAGTTATAAAGAAGAAGATGCTTATATAAGTTTCGAAAATACATATTTCCTTAAAAATTATCTGATAATTGTATAGTAAAGTAAAATATATCAGTGCACATTGTAATGGGAAAATGTTGAAAATTAAGTTCATTTAAGATAAGATATTCATAATAAAAATGTTCTAAAAACGTAAAATTGCTCTCTGTATTTGAAGTATTTGGGTCGGTAAAATTAATAAAAATTATGACATATAATTGTGATTTTGCATTCAATTTATTGTACATATTTCTATAATATATCGTAACTAACATATTTACTTTTACATATATATCGTAAAAGTAAATTTCAATGTTTACACTGTGCTTTTAATTCTCAAACCTTAAGATTTTATGTTATGAAAAGTGTGAATAAAATTAAGTAGTTTCTTGCAAAACTTGTTATATACATTTTTGTAAGTAACGGAAGTTTCTTCTTTAAAATATTTTTTTTATATAAATTTACTTATTTTATCTTAGGATTCTTTTACTGTCTTAATACAAAGAAATCACCTCCACTTGTTAAATGAAACATTAAGCTGTCCACTTGTTAAGTAATATTTCCATTAATTATTTAATAAAATGGAAATAAAAATATCATTAGATAAGTACAAAAAGTCTTTGCAAACGTTTTAATTTGATGAGAGAATCACCAAAATATAAGTCAACTAGACACAGAAGTATTAATTTTAAAACAAAAGAATTTGTTTAAAAAATATTACTTTCAGATTTCAAAATATTTTAAGGTACATCACTTCTAATGACTACTGATTAAATTTAAAGTACATCACTTTTCTAAATTTTACATCTGAAAAAGTAGAAAATATTGGGACAGGAATATTACATGTTTAAACAATATTATTGCATTCTTCGTTTGTAAATCATTCATGAGAAAAACACAATACAGCTTAAATATTTCTTAAAAACTTATTTAGATTTTATTACCCATATATTTTCTTCTGGGATCCTGATATTTTATTACCTCATGAAAGAAGTTCCTCCGTCCCCTATCATAGTTTAATATTCAGTGACTACACCTTTTTAGAGAAATATTCAAAGCATTTCATTGTAGAAATGCAACTCCCACATTCTTATTCCCTCGAGTAACTCGCGAGCCAGCCTTTTTGAAGTTTCACAAACTTGTTCTTCCTCCTTCGTTGTGCAGCGGAGAGAAAGTGTCGCCTCCTCGTAAAGGAGGAGAATGGAATTCCTTGTTTTATGGACCACTTATTCTTCCTGCCCACAGTATTTCCTTCATCTAAAGTTTCCCGATGTTTCTATTATATTCTTTCGTAGAATAGAAAATTGGAAGGTGACTGCAATTTCGTACACCATTTTGAAGGTATATTCTTTCCTTATATAACTTTCCTTTTCTTCTATAGGGATAAAAATTAAAATTTGAAAGTATTCAAAAGTAGAAGCATGCAATGAAATAAAATAATACAGTATAAAATATAAAATAACCTCAATTACGAAACAGCTATAATTAGGACACATTGTAAGCAAAGCCAGAAATTTCAATGAGCAAAGAGATGAATGCATGTATAACAGCCGAAAAAGAATTAATTTTTCTTTTCGATCACTATAACTTAGAAAATTTGCCCTTCACTTCAACCTGTTCAAAATTTTTATTAAAAAAAACACCTTAAAGTCAAATGTTTCAGAAAATTCATGACAGTTTTCTTGCTGATGAAGACCCTTGCATCAGTAACACACACTTTTCGAAAAGCTTCTTTAGTCTTAAGTTTTACACAGCATTCCACAACTTGAATGCAATGAGGAAGCTTTGGAAATCTGTAAATAATCTTGAAGGACATAGGACATGAACGCAGATGTTTACTCGATCGGAATCTAAGTAACGAACACCAGTGCTATTCAATTCATATTATTAGTTCACTCTCACCTTTATATATATATATATCTTGTTCATATTTACAATCCATTCAAAAATACTTTTTATTCATCCAGTGAAGTCCTGTCTTGGATTACTCTCAAGTCCGTACAAGACAGAGAGGAGAAATTAAATTATCCGCACCATTTTAACTACATTCGAAAAGGGAGTTGATGATTTAAATTTAAAGAATGAAATTCTTATTCGATTACAGAGATTAGAAGAGTTAATTGTAGACTTTGAAAGGTTAGATGCAGAATTAAGTGCAGATGAATCGGAAATAGCAGATTTTAAAAAAGAAGTCCCAATACATTTTTTTAACTTGCAGTGGATGACACTTGATGTTAATACAGTGTTTTCAAATATTTATACATTAATTAAGATTATTTTTTTTATTTTAAATTTATTCTGCGTTATTTTTTACGAAGTTAAAATTAGCACCAACAAACGACGCCAGTAAGATTTTCTAACGAATTTTGTGTGTGTGTGTCTTGGCTTCAAATATATTTTTTTCAAATATATTTTTAAATGTATGACATTTAATGTTAGTACAGTTTTTTTCAAATATTAATTCATTAATTAAATTTAATTAACCAAAAAATAAAAATTCTTTTTTTGACCAAAGTGGGAATAGACTTAATTTTTTTATATTACTTGTATTTAGGTTAATTTTCACATTTGCCAAGTTTTTTTTTTCTTTTCTCTTTCTTTCTTTTTTTATTATTGATCCCACCTCAAAGGTTTGAACATTTTTTAACATCGATCAACATATAATATTAAAATATCAGAAATAAAAAAAAATATGTTTACTATTTCAGTGCTGTTTATTAAAGCTAAAAAAATAAAGTAGAAAAAATTCACAAAACTTTACAAATTTTACTAGAAAAAAAATGTGTTTTTGCATTTTTTGCTCAAAGAATAAGCAAAGTAAGTAAGTACCAATTTATATGTTTAATTTCATTTCACTTCTCATAACCCAAACTTCATATTTAAAATAATGTTATGGCACGGGGAAGTTAAATAATAATAAAAACAGTTTCTACATTGCTGCTTTGTTGGTATTAATATCTAAATATATTTCCTCATTTTAACGTAGTTAGTTTATTTGATACTTTGTTGCATTACTTAAGCAAGTTTATTCTACTGCATCGAAAGTATTTCTTTTCTGTGAGCTTAAGCTTATTTATAACGTAGGTTTTGAAGCTTGTTTTGCAGTTAGTTGGCTATATTTTGCTTTTTTCAAATTAATGCAAATGCTTTGGCTATAATTAATATAATAGCTTTGTGTATTATGTTTTAGGAAATATAGTAAAAGGAAATAGTATTTAGATATAGGGACAGAGAAAAGGTAAGCTTATGTCATGAACAGAGTGAAAAAACTGATGCGTTACTTGTAATTATAGATAGCGTTAATTTTTCAAAATCTGAATACAACGTATGTGCAAAGAGCTTGATTAAATTTATATTATCTATTTCTATTTCAGTTGTTATTCATTTATACTTCCCCTATATAAAGGAAGAGTGTGAGGAGAGGGTGGGGATATTAAATAAGATCTGAATACTAAATAAATATTCAGATGTACCCTTACTTATTTATTAGGAAGAAAAATATACAAATTAGCTCTTCGTATGATAAAAGAAAAAACCTATAGTTTAAAATAATCGATTTTTAATATGTATTTTTGCATGATATTACTTACAGATTTAATGTTGACATTCCGGAATATAGTATTAAGAAGTAAGAATTACCTTTCATATACCGTGACGAGATATGACAGGTGATTATAATTAAAGTTAAAATTTCACACCACTATAAAAAAAAACACTGATCAGAATTACGTCAAATTTGAACGAAATATTATTGAAGAAGGGTGAAAGTGTATGGCATAAGAAAAAGATCCAAATTTGATCGTCAGATGCCGTTTTAAGCGTCAGAATATATGAATGAAAATACCTGTCATGCGCCCGACCCATTTCAATTGTTATAATAACATCAGATACACGAACTTTTCTCATTTCACGTCTGAGAATTTCACCATGACTGTCGCATTGAAGGACCACGATCTATTTGTAAAGTTTATTTTTTTACAAGAATAATGACTGTGCACCAACGGCTCTGCAGAAGTTCTGGAACTCAACTGCATGAAAAAAGGCGTTGGTCCGATGACTGCCCAGGATCTGGAGAAAATGATTCAAAAATTCGAAGAAAGAAGTTATTTTCATGTGCAATCTGATAGAGAAAAGAAAAGAGTTAATTCGAGGGCAGTTTAAGAAGTGGTCGCAGCAGTGTAGGAGCAGTCGAGGGGGGTTTGCATCCGTGCAGTTCTCGGGGAATTGCTCGAACTCTGGACAGGACTGTGAGCACGGTGCATAAAATTCTTCGAAACATCCCCTCATTGCTATTCGTACAAAATTAACCACGTGCAGGAGTAGCTTCCTTCTGAGCGGCCAGGAAGAGAGATTTTTGCTTTAAAATTTCTTGCTCGCATGGAAGTGGATAATGAATGGCATTGGAAAATTTTGGGGTCAGACGAAGCTATTTAAATGTCGCAAGATATGTCAATACACTTAATATGGGCAACAGAGAATCCACTTGCAACTCAACTAGTACCACTTCATCCTGAAAAGGTCACCATGTGGTGGGGGATTATGGCACCATATCTCATAGGGCCAAACATTTTCGAGGAGACGGGTGCTTTTGACCCTGTTACCGTTACTGTCACTAGGCTGCGCTGTGAGTGTCTTTTGGGAATCCATGTCATTTCAGATCTTCAACAGCGTGGTTGTGTGGATGGGATCATTTTTATGCAAGATGGTGCTCCACCGCACATTGAAAATCCAGTGAATCGGCTGCTGAAAGAGCATTTTGGAAATACTAGAGTTAACAGCCACCGTTTCCTTACAGCATGTCTACCCTTATCACTTGATCTTGATTCGTGGGACTTCTGACTGCGGGGCTATGCGAAAGATGTTGTGTTCAGTGCTCAGATTGCACACTTAGCTGAATTGAAGACATGCCTTGCGCAACACATTCTGAATGTGACCCCGGAGACACTTCGATCAGTTATGAAACATGCTGTTTCTCTATTTAAAATTGTTGCAAACAACAGTAGATATCATATTGAGCACGTTTTGCATCAATCTCGCGAAACTGAGAAATCGATTTGATCAAAGCTTTTTATGGGTTTTTGGTCTCGAGACAGTTAAATATTGATTTTTCCAATCCGATGTGATATGACCATGCCGTGGTGGATGGGCTTGCGTAACTAACAGTATTACACCTGAGCACACCGCACTGCACACTTGGTTTAACGTGTAACTTACACCTTAGCTGTTGTTCTACGATTCACTGTCATTTTCAATCGAACACTTTTTAATATTGATGCTTACAACGCTATCTATTGCTAAAATTTGAAACGTTTTTTTCTTATATCATACTCTTCCCCTTTTCTTCAACAATATTCCGTTCAAATTTGACGTCACTCTGATCAGTGGTTCTTTTTATAGCGTTTAGTAACTTTAATAATAATCACACTGTGTATTAAAATGCATCGATGTACTTAACGGGCAAATTTAGCGCCGCAAACTAGCACTACATAAAATGAGAACTAAATGTTGTTTTGAGAAGTACTTAAACCCCGCATTTTTATGCAATTGTTTCACGTGAGTGCTTCCGCATGCTTTTCTAAGAATACAATCATCATTCGAATATACTTTTAGGTGCAGACGAAAGAATTGTTACCTACAGAAAATGTGGATTATCCTGACAGGTACTACTAATCTTGGCAGACTTAACAAAGCAACAGTAACTCTGATCTGTAATCGTTGGATGGAAGAGGGAAATACTAATAAACTCTATCGACTACAGCAGCCTCTAGGCACTACTACATTGATGGCAGTCATATTGCATTTTTAGCAGGTATGCATACCTTTGTCATATCAAATCAAAACTATCAGTGTCGGCATTTATCACTCGATAGTTCAGTGGAATGTCTGTAAAATGTAAAATTACGTTTGTTTGAAAACCAAAAGTGATTGCGTCTGCAAGAGAGTTTTGAATAGCGGACATGGAAAAGTAAATGGCTCGACATTGTCTTTATATATAAATTACATTTCACCTGGAACACTACGGTTATAAGATTAGAGTCTAGAAACACCATAGAGAGAGAGAGAGAGAGAGATTGTTTAACTGTTACCTTATGTATCACCATTCTGATTCTGCATCTGGTATAATGTTTTGGAGCAGATGGGTTTCTCGTATTTCCCTAGTATTCATTGCTGATACAATCTTCGGTAATCGTTATATCTCTGAGGCTTTGGGGCTTTTCAATATCTTCAGAACTTGAATGCAATAATATTCACAAAATAACATAGGTGAGACTATACTTGAAGTATTGTTCAACCCGTTTAATAACATCGTTGCATTGATCCTGTATTTCTCCATAACTACTGACTATTGAACATGTTTCATCGATGACTGGAGAAGGACTGGCTGGTATACATTACCAATTTACTCCAGATCGATTTCACGGATGTGTGGAGACAGCATGTTCAGTCAAAAACCCAACAAGACATTCAAATTGTCTTGTTGAGGTTTTGACCCCAACAAGACAGTTAGTATTGAATGAACATTTTTCCATTCAATGTCAAAGAGATAAGCAGTGGTTATTGCCAACCACAGTAGTGACAATACTCCTTACTGATTTCATCACTTTCCTCACCAATCAGAAGGCTGTATTATCAGTGTCTTTTCGTTTTTGTACTTTTTCTCTGTAATAAGTTAGACTATTTTTTGGCTGAGTTGTGAGCTGTTATGGCTTCAAATTTAAAACGGAAGCGCAACGTCTTGAACATAGAGACAAAACTTGAAATATTGAACCGTGCATCAAATGCTGACGCGTTTACTGCGTTAGAGTCAGTTATGGAGTGGTAGGAACAACAATCAGAGTACTGAACTACTGCTGCTCAAGAGAATCAGAGACCTTGCAGCGAAAAAACGTAAGTGTACGATGGTACAGCGAAAATTAAATGATTACTTTCCATACTAAAAGTAAAATTGCGATATTTTGCACCTACTTTGCCTTTTCTTCAAGCACGTTTGCCGTATGTGAGGATTTTCAATATTCGTATAATGTCCAGTTTCATACACTGTATGGATCGCAATCGGTTTTCGGTTATCTGAACAATTACGTATTCGTACGGTGTCCGGTCCCAATTGATTCGGATAAACGACGTTCTACTGTATATTGTTTACAATTAGATTTAAAAAGTCATATTCATTAACCCGTGGTCACTCGTGCCTGTTTTTGTTACCGTCGTTATTCGAGGGGTGTAGAGAACACCCCAAATTTTAACAAGTGTATTAAAGAATGAAAAAAAATTAAGCTAATCATGATACATATTTATAAAGTACAAGATATTTTTGTATTATGCAAATAAAATTATTAAATTTATTGCACACAAATAAGACTAATATTAATTTAAACTAAACCTACAAAATTTTCATTTTAATACATATAATTTTATTATTTTTTTCATTAAACACAAGTAAAACGTTTTTTCCAGTAATAAACTTACTTTGTAATTACTGTTAAGGATATTAGAAAGTAGAAAACAAATTTTTTAATCATTTTCCAAGCATTCAGAGCAGACTGTTTTCATATGCCTTAAGCACATATTTGTTTTTCATTGAAAGCAAACACAATTGGTTTTTACATCTTTTACCCTAGAACAAACAGTTCAGAGTCCCAATTTTGGTGAATTAATGCTCTTTTTACTATCTTCTGAGTCAGTACAGCTACTTTTCAGTTTTTTTTGTCAATTATTTGTTTCCGTGAATTTATTTGTTGTTTCTTACTCACAAGTTTCTTCCAATTCTTGTGCCTTATCCATGGGATGATTAGATTGTTCAATCTCGTGCGTTTCTTCTTCTGAAAGTGCAGTTTTCGAAATCACTTAGTTCATCCTCAAAATCTATCGATACAGTATCGAATAGATTACCGAGTCACTGTTGCTCCATTTCCCATGGAATTTTTGCCATAATTTCTGAAATGTGTTTTAAAAAATTTAACAAAGAATAATATTTCACAATTATTTTTAAGTTTTATATTATTTCTATACTGCAATTATTGAAATCTTAAATAAAATATGCATGCCTATTAATATATTTGAAAAGAAAATATTAACGGCAAGAGTGAAACACTTACCCTATTTTAGATGCTTCGAGTAAGAAAATAGAACTCAATCACTCGCGGGGAGCTCTCAGCATCCCAGATAAACTTTTGAAGGTCATAACGTTTCAATCGTCTGAGCTAGAAGGATTGCATCTGGCCTTAAGGTGCAATGACCCAAAAGGTGCAGCTAGAGAAAAAATCGAGGTTCAGCCCATTGTTTTTGGAATTCTATGAAGCTTTTCTTGTTGCTGGAGTGTACCGAACACCCCGCGCGAGTGATCGCGGGTTAAAAAAGTCATAGATTTTTTAAAACTCTACTAAATTTATTATATATCGTAATGCTGCATGAGCATGTTTTTATCTTTAAATGAAATTGTCTTCAGAAAAGACAATTTTTACTTATTTCTCGTTCTTTAATTTCTTGCCTTCTTAATTCTATTTTTTAAAAAAAAAAACATTTCACTTTATCATTTTCAATGTATGAACTTTTTTGTAAATAAAATAAACAATTTTTAAAAATACTCTTAAAAACCTGAAAAAAAGAGATACTTGTTTTAAATGCAAATTACAAAATACAGTTCACAGTTATATCAGATCCGTGTAAAATTTGGCTGTAGGTAAAATTTAAAATCAGTTTCAATGTCTTAAAGTGTCATAAAGAAGATGAAACAGAAATGCTGACTCGCGATCCATACTTATACTTTAATCAAAGCAAAAAAAAATACTAGAATCGTATCCATAAAGACACTTGGATGTCCAAAAAGACGTTAATTCATTGTCAGAGTAAGCAGCACTGTCATGTTTAGTCTCGTTTCGCTTTAAACCTACATAAATTATTTCCCGAATCACTTATTAGATTCCAATTAATTAAAAAGGTAATTAAATTAGAATAAATATTCATTACGTATTTTTTGCACCGAAAAGGAATTAGACAATGCATCCATTTTCCTTAAGCAATTCTTTTAAACATACTTTTTTCAGTTTTGATGATTTTGCGCTTCTTAATTTTTATTCAAAAACATGTTATATCGCATAACTGAAAATCTTTTAGCATTTATTAATAAAAATAAACCTTGGAATTAAATATTTTAATCAATATATTTTAATCTGTTTGAGCAAAAGTATTTTTTTAATCTAAAAATTATTTATTCCTAGGAAAATATTTAAAACATAATAAATGGACAGAATATTGTTATTCTTTAAAATAAATGTAAATGTGTTTTCTGGTGCGAAAACAATAAGAATGAATTACATTCTTCTCATTTTAATCGTGTATTTATTTGTTTCTCGACATTTCTTATGTCTTTATTTCTGATTCGAATGAAGGATAATGTTTCAAAAAGTACATTTAATTCCTTTTATTATTTGATTTATTCCATATTTTCTCTGTTTACTAAGAAATTTCTTTAAATTTACAACGTCTAATTTTTGCAATGTCTTAAGAGAATTTAAGAAAAATAATTTAAACTCCATTTTGTTAAGTGATTCTTATAAGTTTTATTTTTTTCAAAATAATATATTTCCTGGATGAGTTTTGTTTACTAAAAATATGCAACAGCATTGATTTTTCAACAATAAATGGTAAAACGTGTGGAATTTCTAAAACTTTAAACATTAGTGCATGATTCCCATTCAAAATCCTTTTCTAAAAATAATTAGAATTTTTGTTAACTGTACACGTCAAAGCTGATGGAGGGTTATTTGTGACGGACCCTTATAAGGAATTTAGACCCCTTCTTCCCTGTAACCCAGAAAGAGGTATCGGAGGAACTAAATGATCAGACGACATGATGAACTTCAATTATTTTATTTATCACTATTTCAACTCAGACACAACACTCTAAATAAGATAAATTTGATCAGTCAGAGCACGGGGGTGAGACAAGATAGCGTGGGGAGAATATATTCAATCATGCAAACCTACCTTTAAGATAAACTTTACAGAGCTTGTTTAATTTATGACCGAGCTAATAATTTAACTCTCTAACTTCTACTTGAAATAAGATCACAATACCTGAATGCTTGCGATCTTCTTATCCTTGCATTTACTTTAGCACGGCTCCAACGGTTAAACTAAGCACTTTCTTAATATTTCAACTTCTCGCTTCGTGCACTGTACGGTTCACTGCAGATTTACTTCGTTTCTCATCTATTCATTTCACATCCAAACTATTCTTACTTCACTAACTCCCAAACTCGCGAATACAGAATATATATATTAAACTTAATTTGCATAATCACGCCTCCTGTCCTCGGAGAAAGTTGGTTGAAAAAACGATGGTCCAAAAGGAATCAATTCCCATGGGGTTAGTTGAAGTAATCGTATAGATCCGTCACATCCTGTAGTCTGAAGTCATAGTCAAATGACATGGACGACACTTCATCTGACATCTCAGACTCCAAGTGTCCACACCAATGCTTGGGCTCAAAGGTTCGACGGTTTTAGCGTGTATCAACTACTCTACAAAGCAGGATTTCATTAGCTGCAGAACTCGAACGCACGATTATACAGAGACTGACCCTAGTTCTTAAACATTACCACTCTGCTAACACGGCTACTTTGCGCAAGAATAAACACAAAATGTGACAATTAAATTCCCGGATTACGCATGCCCTAGCCGTTAGGTTTGGTATGAAAGAGTGGGAATGAGATACAGTTGATCTTGATTCTTCCGGTATGGCTGTTATTCCCCCCCCCCATTCATCTATCTAGAACAGTATGTTTTTCATCCTTGTTTGAGTTAGGCGTTGTTGTGCTGAAGTGTTGTGACCATGATAAACTTAAAAATCGAGTTGCACATAAATTGTAATTTCTCATGAATTTTAAAAAAAAACTCCAACTGAATGTTTTAAATTGTTAAAAGGGGTATTTGGAGATAACTGCACGTCTCATAGTCAAACTTTAGAATGACACTAACGATTTTCGGAAGAACAGGAGACTGTTGAAGATAATGTTCTGTGTGTGAGTGTGTGTGTGACCAACCTCTAACTTCAAGAGCCGGCCATGCTCAATGTTTTTGTTCGATTTTAACGGCATCTACTTGATTGAATATGGGTATGTCCATTCGAAACGGTAAATAAATAAAAAGGTATTTTTATATAATGCATACTTTACAGGAACTTCTTCAGAAAATCAATTTGTAATTTTCAAAAATTTTAATTGCTGTTTTGCAGAAGGAGGCACCGCTGCATATCCCCTTTCTAGAGAAGACAGATTTTTTTCCTGTTTTGACTTTCTGAACGATACTGAGAGAAGGTTGTTTTTCCGGCAAATTACTGCTATTGCTATGCAACTCCTATAGGTTTCGTGTCGCTGGAATGTTTTTCCAATAATGTTGCAGGCAATCTCTTGTTGAGAGGGCGGGTCTAGTTGACACGTGTACCGTTGCTATTTTGAATCGCTAGTCACGATTTATTTGCTTTTTAAAAATATCTTAGACACTATGGAATAAATGAATGTTCATCCAGTATTATTAGGCTGTACTGCCATCTAGTGTTCAAATCCTGGGTCACCACTTCGGAGATAAGCGATTGCTGATGGAGGGGAGGAGGTCCATGGCGACCTTGAGTGCTGCTTGGGTGCAGTGTTATTTGAACTGGCCACCTTCAGGTTCAAAGTGTACGCCTTTGATGACTGAGACGAAATTAATCTCTATTCGGGCCATTCGTCAATATCGTTTATTCCTATCCTTTGTTGTTTGTGACTGGCAGAAGGAGGCACCAATGCAAGTTTAATTTCATTAATTCTTAAAAAAATTGAATTTAAATACATTAAAAGCTATTAGCGGCAAATCATAAATACTAACAATTTTCAATATCTTCAGAAATTTTTGTTTTAAAACCAAAATTATTAATATAAATCATTAGCTGAAGCCAGTTTTTTGCGTTTAATTTTTAAGTGTTTTCTTTTACGATATCTAAATCCCCATTAATAACAATTTTATGACTTGCCTTTTTAATTTCAGTATAATTACGATGGTTGCAAAAGTTATTACATTGTTCAAAATAATTAAGGGAGCACATGGATTTAGCAGATATTTCATCTGATAGCTAATGTAAGACAAAACATAAACAGTTTAATATTTCGCACCCAGAAAAAAAACTTGATATGTAAATCAATGTTCATGACGTCAAAAAATAGTAAAAGAATATAAGTGCAGAAATCGTGATTTAATTGAAGCTCAATTTATTCGTTATCTTAGTGGTGATATTTAAATTGAAGCTGTTGTTTTGAGAAAAGATTATTGGAAAACGTCTTGACAATGTGATCAACCGGATTTCTCTCTCTCTCTCTAAAATGGCAATTATTGGAAGCCTGAAATCCGAGCTAACGCAAGAAACTGTAGAGAACATTGTTGGATCTATTCTAAGAAACAGAGCATGTTAAACATCGGCCAGGACAGGATCATCCACATGCTATCACAGAAAATAATGACCGATATATCATAGTGACAGAACAGCTGATGCGACGCAGATTCAAAGACAATTTCTTTTGGAAACATGACGAAAGTTCTCAAGTCTTAAAATCTAAAATAGGCTTCATGTGTATGGTCTATATGCACATAGGCCAATAGTGTGTATTCCGTTGATAATAAGACACCCGAAGAAATAAGGCTTCTCAACATCGACATGGGATACAAAATTATTTCTGTCTTGGTTTACGGACGAGTCCCAATTCAGCTCAGAATGTGAACCAGACATTTTCTGGTATGGCGAGTAAGGGAAATTCAAAATAACCTTATATTCATTCAGAAAATATCACATTTCGGACGAGGTTGTTTGATGGTATGCGTTGGAATCAGCATAGGTAGATGTATTAGCCTGCATATCATTCGGAATGGCAATTTGAAGACTCAAAGGTATGCAGACTATATCCTCAGACATCATGTGGTATCTTGCGCGGCTGCCATAGGCGAGTCCTTTCTTTTAATGTATGATAATACCAGATCTCATACAGTTCAACTTCTGGAGAACTTTTTTGGTGCTGAAACAATTCAAAGTATAGATAGGCTAGCATGTTCTCCTGGCAAGTTTGACGATCAAGCATGTTTGGGGAACATTCGGACGACGCGTTTCTGAAAGACCAAGTGTCAAAGATGTGGAGATTGCCCTTCGTCAAGAGTGGAACAATATTCCCAAAGTGGTATAGATAAGCTTATCGCATCTAGGCTAAACAGGTATGCGTCAAGCTTAGGATTTCGAGAGAACCACACACCATACTAAACATCATGTATCATTTAAAAACAATCAATTTTTTGTCATATACATGTAAAAAAAATCATTGCCTTGCAGCATCATTTCGTGTCCTTTATACAATTCCAAGGATACAGTTCCTATACCACTTTTTTTTTTGCTTTTTTTCTGTATGGCGTTTTGTTATACCTGTATTATCCACTTTTTTCCATGCATTGTTGTCGCGTAATGCTTCCATCACTTTTTTACTTGCTCCCCTATTTTTTTTAGCAGTGTATTTCTTAAGCGGTTAGTTTTATTGTTACTAAAACTAGACTTACTCATATTCTTTGTATTTAAAGGAGTTTCTGATTATTATTGTTGTCAATTTGTGAATATATTTATTAAATATTTGTGGAAAATTAATGCGTTGCAAGACAATTCTTACAAACTGTGCATGGTATTCGATTCATTTAGAAAAATTGTATTGTAATATTGTATGTAGTGTTTTTCCAGCTGATGTTTTTGAAATAAGGCATAGAGTAAGATTTATATTTTCCAGATTATGTAAGTGAAAGTTTTTAATTTATTTTTTATTAGTATTTTAACTATTGATGCAAATTTTGTTTTTGCTCCGTGTAGGCTGATACGAATATTAAAGGTTCTTAGAAGTTAACAAAAATATTTATATTTACATGCTTTATAATTAAACACATAAATTCAGTTGAAAGTCTTACAGAAAATATATTTAGAATGATCATCATGCTGGTCACCTTTTAAACTAGGACAAATTTTACATCTGCTAACATTGTTATTATTATTATTATTATTATTATGCTTTTATCTATATTATAAAGATAATGAGCTGTTCCATAATATTATAATTATAATTTATTTTATTTACTTTTTGCATTTTCAAGAAAAAACATTTTTTTACATATGTATTCTTCCGAAATAAAAACTTTTTTATCTCGTAGTGAAATCAGTAATTTAGAAAGTTTTAATTTGGTAGAATTTAGGATAAATAACAACATGAAAGCGCAAATTATGTATATATATATATATATATATATATATATATATAAGACATACCATGACATAAGTCATGGGTGTCAAAACTACTTGCGGCAATTAGTATCGCCTATATGGTGCCATACAAAAAAGTGATACCTTCTCCTGGGAGATATACCATGCAAAGGTAAAAATACCAATCCGCAGCCCCATTACAGAAAAAAAATATTGTTTTTGAATGCATTAAAATGTTTATAGCTGTGTGAGAAATTCTGAGTATTTTGCATGAATTTTTTACCTAAAATTTAGTCACTGTTATTAAATTTAGATTTTATGGCGGAATCTGTTGATTTGCGATGTTTCCTCTCTTTCATTAGAAGGTTTGTTTCCAACAAATGTAAAAGGTACATTTTCTATTAGAAAAAACTTAAGTTCTGCAAAACGTTGTACTAGCGGATATAAAATTATTTCGTGGAATGCAGAAGAGTAAACAATAGAAAACTCACAATTTATTAAGTAGCATACATAAAGGAAAAACATTTTGATATTTATTTAGCATATTAAAGTTTAAAAAGTATTACAAAAAATAAAGTTATCGTGCATAAATAAAAAAATAAGTTTTAATGAATGGGATGAACTTTAGATAGTGGCAGTTATACAAACTTCACAGAGCACGTGAGTCTCCTTTGCATACATATTTATAATTTTATTTTCGATTTCTTTACTGTGACTCGGGAAACCCATGGGAATGCCTTATGGAACCCTAGGGTTCCCTGGAACACAATTTGTAGACCACTGCTCTATCCTAACGAAAGGCAGTCAATAGGAATAATTTTTCTAGAATGGCATAGAATGGAAATGCGCCATTCGGCATGAAATTTATTACAGATAACGTCTCTTTGATTTAATAAGGGAACTAATAAAAGTATTTTTGTTGCTAAAAACAAGAAATATAAAAAAAAATTAAGTCAATTTTTACTTAGATCAGCAATTTTTTTTATATTTCAGTTACTGTTTATTAAATAGTTGCAATTTATCTCAATATGTATATACATATGACATAATCACAACATTAAGAGGCAATTAATTTTTATTAATTATCATTAAAGCATTGTATTGCCATCCAAAACAATCACGTATATAAAATTTCATTTCAACTGAATTTTTTGAAACTTGGGGTAAAAAATTCTTTTAAAGTTTTGAACCAAGTCGCTAAGAATGAATCCAACGTGGCTGTATCTTTAATTCTTTAAATAATTAATTTTAATTAATTATAATTAGATTATCGTATTGTTACCCAAAACAATAGCGTATAGAAAATTTCAGCTCAAATGAGCGCTTTAAAATGTGAGGGGAAAAAAAACCTTTTCAATTTTGACAGAAGTCACCAAAATGGTCGCCAAAAATGATGCCAACGTCGCTGTATTTGTAATTCTTTGAATAGTTAGTTTTAATCCATTAGTTTTCATTAATTATAATTAACTTACTGTATTGTTATCCAAAATAATCGTGTTTTTAAAATTTCAGCTCAATTGAGTGCTTTAAAATGCATTTTATTAACTATTGAGAATTTGAACAAGATAAATATAGAGAGAGTATAAACTAATAGTAGGAATTGAATAACCCGAATTCCTTGTGAACCCTGTCATGCAAACTGCACTTCCTTGTTATCAGTTTTTTTTCTTTTTATGGGATTTTTAAAGTTTGAGTTAGGCTCCCCCTGCAGGTTAAAAACCTTTTATTAATTTTTTATTTATTTGTGTACCTAAAATTATATATTTTTATTTGTAAGCGATATTTGTGCGTGAATACAAATAAGCTTAGAAGCAATACCAAATGCTTAAAAATTTATATTGTAAGCTCTGAGTATGCAAAATTATGAAATAACTTTTCTTCAGAATTACATAGGGTAAGTATTATACACAGTTTTGTAAATAATTTTGTTATAAGCCGCTGCAATATCTAAGAAGGTTTGTTCTTAAGTAAGTGAAATTATTTTTCCATTCTTGTTGTTCTAAAAACTGTTTCAAAACTTTTTTTAATGGGTGAAAAAAAAGAAAATAATTTCGAGGAAAATTCTCCTCCAGACGAAATATAATTACGGTAAAAATTTCATCTTAGCAATAGTCTGGATTTCAACTAGATTCCAATGCACTTAAAAAAGGTCTCATTCCATTTTTTTTCTCTTTTTTTCTCTTCTTTTTCTTTCTTTTATATGCTTTACTTTTATTTTCCCCCTTCACAATATCGAAGAAGAAAAACTGAAAACAGAAATTTCAAACCCATTCTCTTTTATTTTACTTAAAAGCAAATTAAGCCGCTGCTTTTCTCATCATAAATAATTTAACTGAAATATTAGTTAATGATTATACTGAAAAAGATAAGTTTTGATTCATAGGAAAGAGAAATCCATTATATTTAGAAACAAGCATGGGTTCATCCGAATAATAAATAATTTTTATTTAAATTGAAAGTGATCTAATTGTATAAAGATAAACATTCAGCAGCAAAAAGAAAACTCTTTGTTATCTTCAGTTAGATATAGGTTTTATATCTCGAATTATGGAGGTTAATAATTAAATTAATCTAATTAATCTCCTTAATTTTACAAATAAATTAAGATCAATCTTATTTTATTCATAAAATTCAAATTAATGAATTTTATGTTTTAGAAATACACTATATTGTAAAAAACATGATCTTAAAAACAAGTAAAATTTTCCAAAAAAAAGGAGTTATTTTCCAAAAGATATAAAATAAAATATTTACAAATATAACCCTTTTCATTATATACGCTATACACAATCAATGTTTAAGGTGTGATTGAGAATTTTTTTAAAAGACACCTTTTTTTGATGACAAGAATAAAATTTTAATTTCCTAACAAATTAGACCAGTAATGTTGGAATGTTAGCAATTATGTCACTAATTAAATATAACATGTGCAGAAGTAAAAATTTTATATTTAAAATATAAGCTAAAGAGGATAAAACGTGGAACGAATGAGTTAACATTAACGTCTGCTCTAAAGCAAGCAATTGAAGACGACCCTCTTATTTTTAAACCGTGGGCAAATAACATTTGATCGGGGACTCTCTCTACTTTGCTATCCTTCAAACCCCTATAACCTAAGAACTTTGAGCCACGATTTTTTTGACATGCATCAACCCCTTTACACGTTGAGTCTTCAGTGGCATCACGATTCCATTCCATGACTCATTAAGGTCAACCACGAGCTCTTGACCATTACCACAAGGTTACAGTGGTCATTTAAAAACATAGAAAAATAGTAAATCGCAAGTATAAGAATTGCATGGAGACAACATTGCGATTATTTTACTATGACAGTAAAAACATTTTATAACGATACTTGAGCAATTTTTGTTTATTTGTCTCAATTTCACTGGTATACTTATGTGTCAGTCTTGGTTAAAGGTTAACTGAAATAATCAAATGAATTAACATCAAGATCAGTTTCAAACTTTTATAAAAATATAGTGACATAATTCACTTTCCTTATTTGAAAAAAAAATCCCTCTCATTGCACTCATGTGCTTATGAACATGAGTGCAATGAGAGGGATTTTTCAGGAAAATGGAGGGATTTTTCAGAAGGAAATTCAGGAATCGAACTGTACAGTAAAAACTTCTATATAATTGCCACACACAACTTCAAGAATAATCTGCAAATTACAGGAAACCTTTAGACGAGTCCAATAGTACGTCTCAATGATGAGAGAGGGGTATATAGGAATGATGGCAAAGAAGTAAAATTGTACAATCGTGAGAGCTATTAAGTGATATACTAAATAAAAAAGTTCTAGTGGTTATAAAATGGCTGATCTTTACTTGAACCCTTCAACACCCGCGTCATATGGAAATCTTTTCTTTTTTGGTTTTATGTAATATTTCCGGTAAAAATACCTATTTTGATGTATCGATCTTGTTTTTGGAAAATGTATGAAGTTTTGTCATTCGTTACTCGAAGTCGAAAATTGTAACAAATGCAAAATTAATCTAAGGCAAAAATAGACCTATATTTTGTTACTTATATTTTATTATAATATATCTCAAAATTCCAAACTAACCCCATTGTGTGTGATCGTTACTTCATATTTAATGAATAAAATCCATCAGTGTACATATTCCGATATATTTTAACTGGAGAAAAATGTATTTTTTTCCAATTATGATAGAAGACTCTCTATCAAACATAATTTTTCCGTTACACTTCTTCAGAATAAAAGGGAAAACTCCTTTTTGTATTATGTTCTTACCATCTAAACTCGATGAAAAATGACTATTCAATTTGGAATATGCAGTTTTTTGCACATTGATTCGCAAGCTCAATAATCCGATACCAAATTACCATTTATCATTTCAAATGCAACAGTATGAAATATTTTTTTATCTTCTGAGTAAGCGAAATATATGCTATAGATTAACAGAACCATTATACCACAATACAATAATCGATTACAATTAATCTTTACGATTGTAACAATACCCCAAACATATTCCTGAAATAATAGAAATATTCATTTCACTTGATTGTATTCGAGATAGAAGAAAACGATGCAATAATGGCAATGATGGGCAAACATATATTGATTTTTGTTATTATAGCTACATCATTATTAGTTTTACAATCCATTGTAAAATCCATAGCAAAATAAATGTGATAAATATTTGGATTATACATATAAGAAAGAATTGGAATACTTAATAAAGTAAAAGAATCTATAAGAATAGTAGAAGACTCAACTTTATTTGTTGCAGGAAGAAAAACAACAAACACGTAATTTATTTTAAAAGTTCCTCAAAATGTAAACTTCCTCGACTGGCCAATCATTTGACATTAAATGTATTTAATTAATTTTCGTTCCTATTCTTTAATAAAAAAACATTTATATTATGTAAAGATAACTCTCTGAATTATAAAAGCATATGCATCAGAGTTTTTTCTGTTAAAAATGAGAAGTTTAGTCTTATCGACACATTATATTTTTTTACAAAATTAGTTCTAATTATTTGCGATAAATTGATTTCTCTCATATTGAGTATATACTAGTCAAAATTAATAATTTAGATATAAATATGAATCGAAAACAGTTTCTTAAAAATAAAATACTTTAAAATTTTATAAACCATCTTTCTTAAGAAAAATTGAATATTATTTTTAAAAATTTTTTAATTAATATATAAATATATAACACTAAATTTATATATATATAAGATGTGAATTCTGTATGTTTTCAGTTACCCAAAGTCTTAGGCCAAAGTAAAATATTTATGTCGAATATCAAGCACGCAAATGAAAGATAAAATGCCTGTAAAGATTTAAATCTAATATTTCCAAATTTATTTTAAAATTTATGTATTAAAAATCTTTACGGTTACATAGTTTTCCTTGACCTTAAATGAAGAAAACTTTTTTGCTTGGTTTATTTGTTTAATTCGGAAAATGATCAATAGATGTTAAATTTTAAATATTCAAAATTTGCCAGTTCAGACAATGAAAAGCAAACATTTCATTCAATTTTTATATAATACCTTAAAATAGTATAGTATCTAAATATTTGCCATCCACATTAAAAAAAATTACAATACAAAAAAAAAAATTAAAAAATTACTTCTCCATCTTTGAACAAAATTTCAAGATTAAAGTACTTAAATTTTCACGCAGTCTGGTTTTCATTTTCTCATACATGATTTTTTAGTGGTATTAAATGTAATTGTGTGTGTGATATATAAAAACCGGTTTATAACTTCTCAAGGTTTTTAACAGTACTTTTTTTTTGTATTTATGTAAATTATTTGTCAAATTGCAAATTGTGATTGCACTGTTTCTCGAGATGATTGAAAAAACTAGTGCATATGTATTATCAATGCAGCAAGGATAGTCCTAAGATAGTGAAACAGCATCCCGTATTTCCTTCATGCGAATAAAATTGATTCAGAAGAAAACATATAACTTCTATATTGGTGTCTCATCATTTCTTGTAGTAACTACGACCTTTATTCACACTACACTCATGAAACCTTTGAAAAACATCTGACTCAAATTTATATTATTTTATTGATTTCTGCTTTTTAATATAACGATGGATCTTGTATCAATTTCAGGGGCATTCTTTTATCGTAAACAAACCTTTAGATAGAAAAATAACTGAGAGTGTGTCATAAAATTTATAATTAATTTCAAAATGAGAAAACGAGAACCAAACTTTGTTTTCTTATGGTGTTTTAGAAGTCATAGCAATTTAAACAGCAATATACTTTTAGCAGATTCAATGTAAAAACGAAAATAACTGTATAGTTTCTTTTGAAAGCATTGCTCACTTGCTCAAGTTTTCCTTTTGCGCGAAATAAATTGGCATCATATTAACACCTGTCATTCTTTTGAAAAACTGAACTATAATAAACTTAAAATAAGAAATTCTTACATTTTATTGTCTTATTTGCAGTATCTCTCCATTCATAATATTTCTTCGTGAAAATTAAAGGAATATTTTATAAGACACACATGTCTACACTAATACACTGTTATCTAAATATCCCTTTTTGGAGATAGATACAGTTTGTATCATCTTCAACACCTGTTTCATGAAGAAGTAAATCGCCCACTTTAGTAACAGCTGCTTCCCGAATGATACTTTGGAAGAACTTGAATCTATATTTTTCTTCCTTTTTTGTATTTTTAAGATTGACTCTCTTTATTTATTGCATTTTCCCTTTTTCATAAAACGAATGCTTCGAAACTTCTAGAGTATTTTATATTTCCTTATGTTATAAACTTTATATATATATATATGTATAAGTTAATTTTATTTAAAATATACTTACTACACACACACATCTACAAATATTTGTTATGAATACGCATATATGTGGTAGAAAAAGATGTATTTATTCGCAATAAAGATAAGATTTAATCTTCAAACACTTTATTTAACAGAATAATCAGCAGGTTTAGCTTTAGCCAATTGTAATAGATGATAAGGTTAATTGTAATAACTAATTATCTTATGCTTAGTATATAGTAGACTTTTAATAACGGGACTGAATTAAGATAGCCGTGCTCGGGATCACTTTGGTTAATTTGTTCTGACTTCAATAAAATTTCTATAATGTGTCTAAACTTTCTTTTTCTAAATCTCCGTTTTTTTTCAAAAACTACACTTTTACTAAAACTGTAATACACATATACACTGGTGTGCAAACATTAAGGACGAGACAATTTTTTCAATATAACTTTGTACAAAAGCATTCCAAATCAACACATTTAATACCGTAAGATCCCCAATACGTAAGGACATGAGTAATGTAAGCAACACTTACTAAAAGAGAAATCAGAGGGATAAAAAGAAGCTTTATTGAAAAAGTAGCATAGAGCGCAATGCGACTGAAGGCCGAAACATCCCTGTGATAGGTGTCCAGCAAGAAATATCCGGTCTTTAGTAGGGGATATGATCTCCCCTGACTGCTAGGCAGGTTTCACAGCGTCTGCCCATGCTGAGAATGAGGGTGTCAATGAGTTGTTGAGGCATTGCTGCCCATTCGTCTTGCAGCGCCAATCGAAGCTCCGGAATCGTTACTGGTGGTAAGATAAGAGCTGCCAAGCCTCTGCCTAGAAAATCCCATACATGCTCGATGGGATTGAGATCCGGAGATCGTGCCGGACAATCCATACGTTCAATATCCTCACTCTCTAAGAGCTGTTCGGCAGCTACTGTGCGATGACATGGTGCATTGTCGTCCATGAAAAGGAACTGCGGACCCATAGCGCCTCTAAAAAGATGCACACCTGGAAGAAGAATCTCGTTACAATAACGGGTCCCGTTGACTGAACCTGCGTCGAAGATGTGAAGGTCTGTACGACTACCAAGCATGATGCCTCCCCAAACGAGAACACCGCCACCTCCATACCTGTCCCTTTCAATGATGTTCGAGGGATGATTGCGGCTTCCCCGCTCTCTCCAGATGAGTATGCGATGAGAATCGCTACTCAGACTGAATCTGCTCTCATCTGTAAAGAGTACTCGTCCCCATTCATTGTCTCTCCAATTCCGGTGTCCCCGGCACCACAGAGAACGCCTTCTCCGATGGGTAGGCGTTAGAGGTACACACCGTACAGGGCGTCATGCAAACAGACCACCACCGTGCAGTCTTCTGGCCACGGTAAAACGCGATATCGGTCGTCCAGTCGCCTGTGTCGTGTGTCTAGCGATTTCTCCCGCTGTCTGCCGCCTGTTTCTTCTGGCCTGTAAGGCAATATACCGGTCATCTGTGGGTATGGTTCTTCGTGGACGACCACTACTGAACCCCCGGATAGCTGATCCTGTAGTTTGAAATTGTCTCCAAAGTCGTGAAACGATGCTGAGAGCAATTCCGAACTCTGCAGCCACACTTGTCACTCTGCGACCTTCCTCCAACTTCCCAATGATTCGACCTCGGGTAAAAGCATCCAGATGTCGTCTAACAGATTGATTATTCACCATTTCTCGCTGAGGCAGCAACTCGGTGTGATTTTAACTGCTATACGGTGTGCAATCTCTTTGCCAGAAATACTAATCTTACACCGACAACATGCTTTACTACTCAGACACTCCCCCATTACGTCTACCTGCATATCTGGGCATGTGCTACCGTACATCACCTCACTTAATCTCCTGATTGGTCTTTCTGTCCGCTCTGCCTCTTCGTTCAGCTGATATGCTAATTTTCCGACTTCGTCCTTAATTTTTGCACACCAGTGTATTCATAAATCGCAATTTTTTTCAAAAGGCAAAGCTATCATATCAAACATTGTAAAAAAAACTGCTTTGAAGGTTAAGACGAAAATCCTTTACGTATTTACTAAACAAGATACGCAACTTCAGTCTAAGAATTATGGAAAATAAAAAAGTATATTTTTTCAGATCCTTTTCCATTTCTCCGGTGAACATTTTGCCAAGCAGGCTTTATTGCCGACAAACTACAATATACACATAAAAATGTTAATAAATGTTAATTCAAAGAATTTTTTACTTTGGAGGCATACATATTTTAATCTTATTTTTTTTTTTCAAATTTGTCTCTCAATGCTCCTCTCGACATAACTTTCCAGATGATGATATACCATTTTTCTGTTTTTCTTGTTTCGCAATTTGTCGTTACCCCACATTCTTTCTATTTTGCGCGGGTGCTTTTCAATATCCAAATTGACAAAATTGTATTTTTGTCTCACAATGAAATGTTCGAAATTTTCCACTCCCAATTTTTAAATGCAATATGACTTCCAGGAATTGGAATGTATCACACTTCCTTTTTCGATGTTTTTTATATTGGTTGTAGAACAATGCTTATGAATCGGTTGGTCACCTTTACAAGTAAACATTCGTTTGTTTCAAGACAAACTCCATCAAAGATCTACTGTTGTAGTAGAACCTGTCCCGTATAGGTTTTGAGTTTCGTAAACACACTTCTACCCACTTCGACGATCATATCAAGTCTTCATATTTTCCATTTTTGACATTTAAGCAAAGAATAAATACCAACCTCCTGCATGTAGCTATTCCGTTCCACGGCTGTTTCGTGACTGATTTCAAACTGATTTTCATACCATTTAATCGAAGTTAATTCTTCCAACTAGAAATATACCTTATACACTTCATGAAACTGAATTTGATGACTCAAACCACGTGCCTTTCTTCGGATACTTCTTTTTCAGCTACAAGTTGAAAGGTTGCAGAGCTATTGAATTTCGTTATCGAAATACGATTTTATTTCATGATTATTATCCCAAGCAGCAATTTTAGGCAAAATGAATTTCACTTGAAAGAATCTGACAGGCACATTCTCCATCTTGGGGAAATCCAAAATATTCATTTATTTTTTACCCATGTTTTACGTATTAGGATAAGGACGTAAATGACGTAAGAAAATGCTTCGAGATTTGTTTGAAAATGTGCGGTAAAAGGTTACGAGTGGGAATATCCCGCTTATCAATTTTGGCAATTTTATCGCCTGGAGAAATGTTACGGTGTCATATTCCATTTAAAAAAAAAGCGAACATTGCAACACCATGTGGAAATGCAAGTATTTAAATGTAAATTAAAGGGTTGGTAAAGGTAAACAACATAAACAGTAAAAAAACTCTGTGTGTTTATCTGGTCAAATGATACCCAGTTCCTGGCTACAAGGCTAGAAGCTGTTTCACATCATATATGATCTTAGCTATAGATTGCTGAACCAAAAATATTGAAAGGGAGGCAATATATCTGGGACACTCTCCTGACATGCATATTTATCGAATGGTTTACTAAAAACCATTTACCACGGTAAGTAATGTTCAAAGCTATCGGTATCTAGACTATCCGGTATAGAGACTATCAGTAGAGAGCAAAATTATTTACTCTAGATTGCATGATAGACGGTTGCGCACACGACGGACAGCTAAGCTACTAGAACTTTTTAAATAGGCATACAGAAGTAGGTTTCATTTAGTGTCAACACTATCAAAACTAGATTAACAAATAGTCTCACGTACGTTTATAATGACGATCTTCTGGGAAACGTCACTTCAGTGTCTATATTATACAGTGCCACACTTATCTCACATATGCTTCAGAATTTGGGATGGTATCACGTTTGGACAGCCGTTATTTCTTATTTGTGTACAGTACCTGTGGTTTAACATCAAACCAGTACAATACACAATTTGTTTTGTCTACGGTTCGGTCGTTTGTACACACTTACGGCACTTTATGCCAACCCTCCCATATATCATACGATAAATTATCAATAGCTCTGATTTAAATGCCATTCTTCAGTGTGTGTGTGTGTGTGGTCGGCAGTCTCACACTTTCATCTAATATGCGTGGTTCTATTCGGAAGAGAAATTCTCCGTATACCACAAAGGCATTCTGCAGAAGAAATGAGATCAACAGTGAATTATTCTAAGAAAGGAACATCTCGGAATATCAATAATGATCCCATTGGAGGTATACTTCGACGCTTAGAGACATGTATTGATGCTTTTGGGTTGCTATTTTAAATACTGAATTAACAGTTCGCCAGCGCATATTAAGTATGTTTGTTTATATCGTTTATATATGAGTGTTACCTCTACTACTCGTATTATTTTCACATGGAGTTGCAATTTACCGTTTCAGAATCGTATAAATAATAAAAACACTAATACTTAATACTCTACTTGATAAATTTAAATTATTATTATACGCTATCTGGTCAAAAGTATCCGGACACCCAGTGGTATGGACTTAGAGCGTCCTGAGGCACATATTAATATGATGTTGGTCCCCCTTTTTTGCATGGATGACAGCCTGCGCACGTTTGGGAAGACTTTCCACCAATTTTTGATAGGTGACCATAGGAATTGCCTTCCAGGCATCCATCACAGCTGAAGTGAGTGCTTGTAGTGAGGATGGTCGATTTGGCTGGCTACGTAATCTGCGCTCTAATTCGTCCCAAAGGTGTTCTATGGGATTTAGATCGGGGCTCTGAGAAGGCTAGTCCAGTTTTTGAACAACCATTTCGTCAAACCCCGTCTGTGCAAGCCTCGATGTGTGAATAGAGCAGTTATTCTGTTGGAAGAGAAATGGAACTTCCCCGAAATGTTGCCATAGAGTTGGGAGTGCAGCAGTGTCCATAATGTCCACATACATCTCAGAGTTCATGTTTCCAATCACAGGAACTAACGAACCCAGGTCAAATCACGAGAAACACTCCCACACCATTATGCTTCCACCACCAAACTTAACAGTCGTCACAATGCAGTCACTAAAGAAACGTTCACCGGGCATCCGCCAAACCCAGACGCGGCCATACGACTGCCAGACTGTAAAGCGAGATTCATAACTCTAAAGAACAGTTTTCCACATGTCCACAGTCCAATGACGGTGAGCTCTACACCATTGCAATCGATGCTTCGCATTCTGTGGAGGGATGTTTGGCTTGTGAGCGGCTGCACGACCATGGCATTCCAAATTTTTTTAACTCTCGAGGGAAAGTCCTGCTGCTAACACTAATTCCTGATGAACTTTTTGGAACTCCTGAGAAATTTCCACCAACGAGGACTTGCGATTTTGTTTCACTGCCCTTTTCAGAGTTCTGCGACTGCGTTCAACAAGTATTTTCGGCCTAGCGGTTCGTTTTTCTGCCGTTTCACTGCCTCGTCGTTTCCACATCACAATTACATCACTCACAGTAGACTCTCACTAAGCTCCTTTGACTTACTCATTGCTCACAAACGCATAAATACAATCTGACAAACCACTACATTAATTTTATAGCTTTCAATTACGTATCAAATTGCGTCATTCGCCAGAACCACTTTTTTAAGGGTGTCGGATACTTTTGGCCAGATAGTGTAGTTAAGCAATGAATATGCATCAAATAAATTATAAAACATATTTATTTAAAATATAACACAGAAAAAGGCATTATGTGTTATTAATTTCTACAGTATCTATCAATATTCGTTTAATGAACTAATATCATTCATTTAAAATGCAAAAATATTAGTTGTTAATTGAGCAAACTAAAAACAATGGAATAAAAATATTAGTTGATTTAATGAAAAAAATCAGAAATTCTTCAGCCTCTATATTTTGTTCCTGCGCAGTATGATTCATATAAAATTTGAAAATTAAAATAAGTAAATAAATCAATTTATGATTTCAAGGAAAAACGGGTAAACAAAGTTTCAGAAGTGTAAAATTACAAATTGAACAAAACATTAATTTTGTTAATTGAAATGCAGTATAATTTATCATATAAATAAATTACCTGTATAATGAAAAACATATGTTTCCCATTTCGTACTAACTGATATATAAGAAGAAAATCATTTATATGAGTAACGTCTTTCTTTTTCCAAGACACTATTTTGAATTACGATTTTATCGTTTTGAGAATCATTTATTTCTATAGTGATTTAAAACTTTTATTTCTATCTTTTACGAAGCATTTTTGGAAATGCTTTCCTTATTTTTCCATTTCATAAACACTTACTATTATAACATAAAAATGAAAGTATGATTAAAATTCTAAGGAGCTTTTTCCAGAAAGATAATTTAATTTTTGACTTGTGCATGATAGTATACAATATAATCTTTTTTGATTATTAAATAGAATGCTATTATTGCAAAATACAATTTATGAATTGTATAGGAGATACAGCACTTCATAATTTGCAAGGATGGCAATGATTGTTTGGTTACATTAATTTAACTCAATGGCGCAACAGCCCATGAGGACCAAGACCTACTGTACTCATATCAGTATACGTGATCTTTGGCCTGAAGTGCATGAGCAGATGTTCCGTTCATATCGTCAGTCTGACACGAAACCCCAGTGTTAAGTTCCCAAGCAAGTTTGGTACTCATTTATCGACCCACTGAAGGAATATATATATATATATATATATATATATATATATTGAAGAATTTTATTTTATTTATTAGTTCATAAATATTTAGATGAATGTATAAAATCATACCGAAAGCTAGCTATTGAGATCATGAATAATATATTATTTAATAATAATATGACCTTTATTGACCGTCAATAGATATGAAAATAATAAATAAAAGGCAAAAAATAACCCAATATTATGACATTAAACTGCTTCATTTCAAACTTATATTTCTTCATTTCTGAAAAAAAAATGATTTAGTAATAACTGTAGAAAAAGCATGTACCCCCCCCCCCCCGACTTTTCCAGAGACTGGAGCTATCCGTTTTCATATTGTTTGAAAATTTACAGAAAAAAAATACTGCGTTAAAAGAAAATAACTTATCCTAATTATACATGACCACTGTGCAAGATACTAGAATAAATGATGAAAATTAACTTCATTATTTCTATAATACAAAAAGAATGACAAAATTTTTTTAAACTATGGCATTAATTAAATGAAAATAAAAAAAATATTAAGAAAAAAGCTGATGCACTCTCTTTTTATCTTTTTTTTTTTAAAAAAAAAGGAAGAAAAACAACAACGAAAAAAATATGTTTTGAGATAGGTACGGAACCTTAAAAAAGTAAATGAATAAACTTATGCATATACAACTGCATTTAAATTAATTGAAATTAAAGAACAGTAACTAGTTTAAAAGTAATCTAAAAAGAACTGCACAATAATCAAAAATTTAATTTGATATTGATAAATATAAACACAGGATTTTTCGGAGACATGACCGCCTTTCAATTAGCCTTATTCATAGAAAAAAATCTTATTCTCTCTCCGTTTAATTTTATTACTAATATTAATAAGCAGTAAGTTTTTTTGCATGATTTGTTTGCTGAAAGGGATATTTTTTTGTGACTTAAAAAGTCAAACTCTTAATTTTCTTGTTCATTGCACTAAGTTACACTACTACTATGTTATTTTATCTTCACGAATTATTTTTTTTAAATATTTCATTTTTTAACCAATGATTTCAATTTCGTAAAAATATCTTTAAAACAAGTAAACAAAGTACAATCCAAGAACTTCGCGTTTTTATAGTCTATTTTTTACACATGAAATGGGAATTATATTTTTTATTGTTCATTTCTCTCTCTTTTGTATACATTTATAGTTTAATTTATTTCATTTTTGAGTTTTATACGTACAAAAAAAAACCTTATTTTTTTTTCTGAGAAAATAATGCATTTATTTGGTTAAAAAATTTATTTTTCAATACGGAGATAAGAGAATTAGAGCATTTTTTAATTTTTTAAACTGCATATTTTCTGTAAAAAATATTCTTTTTAAATAAATTTCTTCAAAAATGCTTTTTTTTGACAGTGAAAACATTATTTAATGCTGCGAAACAATGTAAAATTCGCTAAAAACGCTACTGTGCTAATAATGTTTTCTCCTTATTTTCTATTTTAAAACCAATTATTTCTTACTGAAACAATTTTCTGAATCAACCTTACAATATTTTAAAAATACCTTCTAGAATTAATTCCTGGTGATTTTTTAAAATTTTTAAGAATTTGGAATTGTTAACAAATTTTGAATATTTCATGTCTTCTCTTTAATTAATATATCATTAAAGTTAAATTATTCCATTACTAACTATACACCACATATAATCATAACAATTATCATTCAATTAACTGTGTTTATATAGTTCTAAATAACATCTTTCAAGCTGTAGAAACTGGTAAGTACCAGAATGGAAAGCACTAAAACATGTATTTGCTATGTTGGAATTATTTTTTAAGCAAATGTATCCCTGGCGGATATATTATTACTAATTTTGTTTAAATAGTATAAATAATCTGTATTTGGATGTGTAATGCATTTATATTGCACTATGTAATATTTAATTTATGTTAAAGTTTAATATTCACAAGCAATACCGTCCCCACGTTATAATGCGATTCTATGAGAACTTGGTGAAATCTTGTCATAGAGCCAAGTTGGCAGCATTTTTGCAGATTTTGGGACTTCTGGAAATTAGTGGAGAAATCCACTAATTTCACGATCTATGATGCAAGCAGATCTTTCTCGAAAGATCCGCAAGAGATATAAATAGGAGAAGCCCGTCTAGAGCTGAGTCCGTCTTGTTTCAACCAGCGATTAGTGAGAATTGTTTTAACTAGCGATACTTAATAGACTTACTTTAA